>SOZI01000072.1:0-98624 GCA_006352295.1 Rhodotorula diobovata | reverse complement strand
GCCGCCCTGTCCTCGCTCGCGCCTCCTGTCCACTCAAGCTCACACTCATCTCCCGCAGGCCCAAGTTCCTGGCCGGTCTCGAGGCGGCTGGTTACCTCCAACGCCTCGACACCTCTGAGGCTCGCATCACGGCGCGTTACCAGCACGCTCTGTCCAAGATGTCGTTCGCGGCGCACTCGGAGGAGTTCCTCACGCGCGCCGGCGTCCGCAAGGTCCACCGTTCGACGGTCCAGTGCGTTCTTCAACGTCCTCAGTGCTGTACGCGTCCCGGCTGACCGGCCGGTACCTCTCCCAGGTTCTTCACCGAGGACCCGACGCCGATGGACCCGTTCGTCCATGTCATGGTCGGCAGCCTCCCGCCGTCGCGTCGTGCCGAGGTCACCCCTCGCGGCTGCGAGACGTCGTCGTGGGTCCCGATCGGCTCAGAGGACGAGGCTGAGGGCACCATCCACTTCAGCGTGACCCACCCTGGGTAAGGCAGACTCTTCGCCGTCTGTCCCCCTTTCCTAGACGCGGCGAGCTGACTCGTGCCGCTTCTACATGCAGCTTCTGGCCGCTCACCGTCGTCTTTGACTGCAACCGCGAGGACCTCGATCGCGAGGACCGCGTGCGTCTTTCCATGTCTCTCTCTCCCTGCAAAACCTTCGTGTCCTGACTCTTTCTCCCCTCGCCGCTCACCCAGTACTCGTCGATCCGCGCCGACGACGACGACTCCGAGTCGGACCCGGAGGACTACCTCCCGCCGACGAGCTCGCGCCGTCGCCGCGGCTCGACCGCCTCGCGCGCCTACGAGTCGCGCCGCGACAGCCTCTTCGACGACGCCGGGTACCGCTCGTCGCGCAGCGCCCGTGGTGCCTCGCGTCAGAACTCGTACGCCGCCAACGACGAGGACTCGACCTCGGACGACGACGACGACTACGGCCGTCGCTCGTCGCGCAGGCCCGCCCGCCGCGAGTCGATGAGCGCCCGCGACCTCGACGACGCCATCGCCGGGATGAGCCTCGGCAGGTCGAACAGCCGCGCGTCGATGCGCCGCTCGAGCTCGCGTGCGTCGCGCCGCGCGTACTAGCCACTGCGCCCTGTTCGTGGCCCTGCGTAGCTTCTGGTCTCGTCCTGTGCTCCTGTCCCGCCCTTTCTCCTATTGCAACGATGCCGGTGGCTTCCTGCCCTCCCATTGCACACTGCTGCTCGCTCGGTAGCCGTCTTGTCGCTCGCAGAGAGATGGATCGCTACGCCTGTCGCCTCTATCGGACCGGGTCTGAGCGCCCACCCAGAGCGGCTCCGCTTCTCCGCCGCGCTGGTCTGCCGATGCGCCAGGCTGGGCCCTCGGCTGCACGACGTCCGCACCGGGAAAAGACCACGCAATCGACGGGCTCCCTTCCTTCTACTTCCGCCAGCGAACTTGCGTGAGGCACCTTTCCAAGTCATCCGTTTTTCACTGTCGCCCTTTCATTGCCATTCTTGTCACGCTTAGTACTCGGTGTCCTTGTCGTCCATGTGCTTCATGAAAGCGCGCTGCGGCGCCGGCTTTGCGGCCTTGACAAGCTCGTCAATCTCGTCCTGCGTCAGCTCCGGTAGAGCACCAGCAGCGAGTTGCCTATAAAGAGCAAAGGCAAGTCAGTCCTGCATCTCGTCCACAGACAAGAAATCGTGCGAGTGCCCGCAGGGAGACACAGGAGAGCGCAAAAAGGCAGAGGGAGACGCACTCCTTCATGCGCCAGTCCTTGCCCGACGTCGTGATGACGATCGCGCCACGCTGTGCCGCCAGTCGGAGCAGGACCTGACTCGGCTCGACCTTGTCCTTGCCAGCACGCTGCGCGACGGCCTTGGACACTTCTTCGAGCACGGCGTCGAAGTTGCCGCGGTTGCCGTCGAAGCGGAAGGCCGGCGAGGTGGGCCCGTAAGCCTCGATGGCGATGTCGTGCTTCTTGCCTTCGCGACGCCGGAATCGGGCAAGCATTCGGGACGAGCGTGCGGGAAGAGGGGAGGTTGAGAAGGTCAGCGACGGTCTCGCGGCGGGGGAGAGCGTCTCGCGTGCACGCACAATACTGGAACAGCTCTTCGCCGGCCTCGTACATGAAGGGGTGAAACTCGATCTGGTTGCACGCCGGCTTGTGCTTGAGGTCGGGGATGGCGAGGATCTTCTCGAGGTCGCGAACGCGGAAGTTGCTGACGCCGATGCTTTTGGCGCGTCCCGAGTCCTTGATGGCCTCAAGGGCCTTCCAGGCTTCCTCAATGGTTGGGTATCCGGGCTTGGGGAAGTCGTATGGCCAGTGGATGAGGTAGAGATCGACGTGGGAGAGACCCAGCTTCTTGAGCGACTGGTCAAACGACGCGGGGATGTCCTTGAGACCTGGGCCACTCTTGGTCGTCACTGAAGCAATGTATCAGTACTGGAGCAGAGCTTCACCAAGGTCCGGTCTTGCTTGTCACCGGGGCGAAGCATCGATGCAAGCGGGCGAGGCGGTGCGGAAGACACACCGTAGAGCTCGTCCCGGGGGATGCCGCTCTCGGCGATGGCCTTGCCCAGTGACTCCTCGTTCTGTGTGAGCGTAAGCGTGTCAGTCAGCCTTTATAGGCCATGGTCGCTGGTGCTCAGAGACCGAGCGCGCACCTTGTACGCCTCGGCTCCGTCGAGGTGTCGAAAGCCGACCTCGAGGGCCGTCTTGATCGTCTGGACGAGCTCGGGGCTGTCCCCGCCGAAGTGTGCTGTTCCCACGCCGAACCCAAGGCCTGGGACGATTGCGCCGTCGGACAGAGAGACGGGGGCAAAGGTGGACATGTTGCGGGCTGAGAGCGAGTGTGCGAGGGCAGTGAGGCGACGCAGAGCCAGCTTGGGTTTTGGAAGAGTCGGCAGAGGCGCGGAAGAGCACCAGTCGCAGCGCAGGACGCAGGAGACAAGCTGGCGCGAGGTGGAGGAGTGACGGATCCGAGGCAGTGGGGAGCCGCGGCACACAACGAGTGGGGCGTGCCGGCTCCGCATACACTCGACTTTGCATTATTTGGGAGGTGCAATAGCGTCGCGTTTACACATATCCCCTCCGACGACTTGCGGCGACCACTCTGCGTCGACTCGCCGCGACCAAGCGCGCGCTCGCAGCAAGCATGCCTCCTGTTGCTGTCGTCTCCCCTGCGTGCCGTCGGAAGCTTTTCGTCCGCCAAAGCCGGGCATGGGGGCGTGTGCGCCGGGTTGAGAGGCTCGAGCACGTCGTGACACGAACCCCGCGCGGTCTCCGGACCACGAGCACTTGAGCTCCTCTCGCTCTTGTTCTCTCGCCACGCCCGCTCGCACGCCTTATAGGATGGTACAGAGTCGCACAGTCGTAGCGCTCCTCGGTGAGTGCGCCCGCACGCCTTGCCCAGACCTCGCGCCTCAGCAGCCCCGGACGGGGCGCCTTCCGTGGACCTACACCGCCGGGTCGCACACGCCCCCGGCTCGCGCAACCTGCCCGCTACTGCAGCGCAATCCACGAAAGCCTGCGATCAGCTGACCACCCGATCTGCACCCTCGCAGCCTGCGCCTTTGTCGCCAGCGCCCAGCTGTTGGAGGACGACAACGGTGGCCGGCTGGCCGACTTCCCCTCGTCGTGCCTCTCGCCCTGCGACTCGTTCGAAGCGCTAGCACGCGTGCGTCTGTGTCGCTTCCCCGCACTGCCGATCTTCGTGCGGGCGCCCGCTCACCTTCACGTCGACGCGACCTGCCGCACTCAGGATTGCTCGGCTGCCAACCCCGAGGACACGGCGTCAGCCGAGGCGGCGACCCTTGCGTGCATCTGCACCGATACGGCTCGCACTGCCCTCGAGTCGTGCGGTAACTGCATCTCGTCCAACACGGCCGACATGGCCATGTCCGAGTCGGGCGCCGTCATCCTCCAGCTCGCCGTTTCTTTCTCTCGCGGCTGCGGCATGAGCCTGGCGATCGACGGCGCCAGTCCCTCCATCTCGTCAGTGCTGGCCGACGGCGGGTCCGAGTACAGCAGCGAGCGCGAGGCGCTCTCGACCGCGACGGCGCGGGACGCCCTGGTTGCGACGTCGAGCGACGATGCCGAGCAGACCGGCGGCGCGAGGACGACGGCTGCGTCGGCCACAGCTGACGGTGACTCCGTGACGCGGGAGGTCTCGATGACGGTCAGCGAGACCGACAGCTCGTCCGCGCCAACGGCGACCGCATCGGGCGACGCAGGCTCGGGCGCGGCGAGTCTCGCCGTTGGAGGATTGGTCGGAGCAGTGTGTACTCTACTCGTGGCGATGTCTCTCATCTGAGCCGGGCCGTATGGCGGCAGTACCCTTTCTCTTACTCATGACCCCCCTTCGTCGATCCGATACCCCCTGTTCCCCACTCTCTCTCCGTCGCAACTCAGCAGGCCTCTCTCTTCCTTCTGTCGCTTTGCGCTGTGCGAAAGAGTGTGGAGCCCGGACGGACAGAGGCGAGAGCGACCTGGAGGGAGGACGCGCGACGCGAACGAGCGGTGTGGACTCCCCTCTCTCGCGGACAACAGGCGTGCGTCTTGCGGCCGGGCGCTGTGTGGCGGCGGGGTTCAGCTCGCCAGACATCCGGGACCGTTGATGCCTCGCATTGAGCACATCGCTCGGCGCTCACTTGAGCTCGAGCGCTCAGGCCACCGCGATCGGAGAGGTCCGAGCGCCGAGCCCTTGGGGAGCCTCGTCCAGCTGGAGCCTCTCTGAAGAAGTGCGGCCCTCGCTCGCCCCTCTCCCTCTCCCTCCCCACTCTTCCTTTGCGCTCACACCACACCTCGAATATGCTCTTGCAGCGCGCGCTCAGCCTTCTCGCCGGTGAGCATCGCTAGCCTCCCTCGCACTCCTCTCCCCGCTGACCTTCCCAAGCAGCCGTCATCCCGCTCCTCGCGACTGCCCAACTCCTCGACGGAGGCTCGCCCATCGCCGGCTTCCCCGAAAACTGCAACGGCGACTGCCAGCCGCTGCAGGAGACCCTCACGGTCCGTCTCGCACCTTTGCGGAGCTGCCCCACTTCGCTGACAGCGACAGGAGCTGACCGTGCACCTTCGCTCGCTCTAACGCGTACGCAGCGCTGCCCCGCTGTTGGCAACACGGCCGCCATGGCCAAAGCCTACGAGTGCATCTGCGCCCCTGCGGTCGCCAACCAGGTGGAAGAGTGCGGCTCGTGCGTCTTCAAGTCGGCAAACGTCACCTCTCGCGCCTTCGAGCTTGCGGGAGAGCTCGCCGTCGACTACGTCCGCGCATGCGGGGTCGAGCTCGACATCAAGGGAGCGCCGGAGAGCATTTCGTCGGTGCTCGAGGAAGGCGGCGCGACCTACGCCGGGGAGAGGGCGAGCCTGTCGTCGGAGTTTGCGTTGGCGACGGCGACGAGCGGCGGCGAGGCGTCGGGCACCCTCACGTCGTCACCGCCGTCGGCTACGGGGTCACTCGGAGGGACAACCTCGTCGACGTCTGCGAGCGCCCGGGCCGTGACGAGGGGACCTTTCGCTGTCGTCTCTTTGTCCGGGCTCTTCGCGGGCTCTGCACTTCTCCTGTCTCTCCTCTGAGCCTCAAGGGAGGTTGTAGCCACGCTGTGTCGCTTTGCTCGTCAAGATCTGTGTGTTGTGTCGGCGGCGCTGGCACGCTTAACCGCAGTGGGCGGGGCAACGGGGCGCGGTCCTCCGGTCGTAACGATGTCTGGCGAGCAGTGCATTGCCGCTGGTCAGATCATGCGAGCTTCTGTCGTATAAACCGATACGCGACGCGACCTCAGTGCAGAGCGAAAGTGTAACGGTCGTGCGCGACGCCTTCAAGTTCCCCGCGTCGACGTCGAACGGCGGCTGCGACGTTAACGTCCCCGTGCCCTTCCTCGCTCATCCAGCTGCCGCACTCAAGACAGTCGCAGCAGCAAGCAGTCACTCCACACGCCTCACCTTTCCGGCTCATATTCGCTGTTCAACGAGCACGCGCCCCCCCCCCCCAGGCTCCCTTTCACCCGACACGAGATGTGCGCGCCGGTGCTCGCTACTCACGCCACAGGGCAACGAGCTGACCCACTATGCACCACTACAGGGGCTCCTCTGGCAAGGGAACACCCTCCCCGTCCATCTCTGACAGGCTGGCCAAGTTGGGACTGGGCACCCCCACCGGACCGTCATCTCCCTCTCCGTCTCCCTCTTCGCCCAGCGGCGCGGCAAGGCAGACGCCTGTGCGCACGGGAGCAGCTGTCAGCGTCTCGGAGAAGCGCTCGCGCTTTGCAGCCAACGCCGAGGACAAGCCCCTCCTCCCTCAGGGCGGCTCGTTCGGCTTCGCACCGGCGAAACCTCGTGCGAGCACTGGCGGCAGCCGTTTCGCCGACGAGAAGCCACGTGTTGCGAGTCTCGGCGCAGGCCGCGCGCCTGTGCCCCTCGACGTGGTCAAGCCGAGGAGCGTCAGTGCCGGCAACAGCCCGGGCACGAGCGACAATGGGTCGGCGCCGGGCTCTCGGGCCGCGAGCAGGCAGGGCACGTCGTCGCGTGAGGGCAGTGGCGAGGAACCTCCGCAGCCAGCCGAGGCTACGCCCGTACCGTCGCCCACGCAGGCCACGCCGTCGGCGCTCGACTCGCTCTCGCTGCCGAGCGGCATGCGCACGCCCGGCGCCATGTCGGTCTCGTCGATGCGCGTCGAGACGGGCAGCGTCGACAGCAGCGAGGGCGGGCCCAACCCGGCCGACATCGACGTCCAGGCATCGCTCGCCGCGCGCGACATGGCCGACTCGCCCCTGTCTTCGCCCGTCCTCGCCGGCATCGCCATCCCTGCTCCTTCCGACACGTCTGCGTCGTCCATGGACAGCGCCCCGCCAACTCTGAAGAACCCGCTCGACTCGCTTCGCGCGAGCAGTCCCCGCCCAGGCTCGATCCGCTCCATCTCGTCGCTGAGCGTCGAGGCCGCGTCCGAGGATGTCGCCGACCTCTCCGAAATGTCGGTCAACGGCAGCAGTGCTGAAAGCGGCCTGTCCACCCCGACGATCGAGCTCTCGGGACTCGCACTCGGCGACAACGGGTCCGCCAACGGCGACGGGGAGGCAGCGACGGCAGAGGGCGACGAACACGACGACAAGCGCCTCGCGCAGATGAACGCCGAGCTCGCAAAGTACGAAGCGGACGAGCGCGACCCGGCCGCACTGGGGCCGTACCAGGAGGACGAGCCGAGCCCGTCGACCGGAGGCGACAACGGCGAGTCGAAGGAGCCGCCGTTCAGGAACGCTGCAGAGATGGAGGAAGAGATTGAGAGGCCTGAGACGCCGAAGCCGGGCGCGAGGACGCCGACGTCGCCCATTCCTGGCGTCAAGTGCTCGGACTGCGGCGAGGAGGTGCAGCTCATCGAGTAAGGCTGCCTTCTCTTCTGCCCTTTATTGCCAAGCGGCGGCCATGGCCCCTCGTCCTTATGTGCTCTGACTCACCTCTCGCGCAACAGGCTCGCCGACCACTCCTGCGCGCCCACCACGCTCCCTCCTGCTCTCTCGTCGCCGCCGACCTCCCCTCCCGCCCCGGAAGGCGACTCCCTTCCTACTCCCACGTCGCCGCCCGCCTCGATCCCTGATGTGCCTGAAGAGCCGCTTGACTACGACTTCGCTGCCGACCCGACCTCGACGCGCTCGACGCCGCGTCGCTCCAAGAAGCGCTCGAACGACTCGAGCGTCGAGAAACTCGACGCCTTCGTGCCGCAGACGGACGACCTTGTTCCCGAAGACATCCTCGATGCTTACGGCGAAGACGCCGAGGATGAAGGCGACGACGACGCCGAGCAGGCTGCCGTGCCGGCGAGTGCTCTCTCGGGCGTCCCGCAGGACGTTGCCGACGTCCCGTCCGACGACCTCGACACGGCCTCAGAGCCTGGCGCTCCCGCTCCATTCCCCGCCCGCCAGGCAGAGCCGATGGCGCGCTCGGCGTCGACGCCCGGCGGTGCGCCGAGACTGCGCAAGCCGTCGTCGGGCAAGCCACGCGTGCAGTCGGCGTACGGTGGCCCCATGCCGGGGAGGTACTACGACTCTGACGACGAGGACGACGGTGAGCCGGGCAGCGCAACGATTGTGCGCTCGCCGTCGTGGCACCAGCGCGCCGGCGAGTCGTGAACAGCGCCCGCTTCCCTCTGTGCCCCTTCTCCGTCCGCGCGCCGCTTTCCTTTTCCCCCTTCGCACAGTTTCTTGCATGTACTCGCAACCTCTCTGCTTCGCAAACCGTACCTCCCCCTCGTTCTGCCTCGCTTGCAATTCGCGCGTTTCGTGCAAGTTGCCGCGTCCGACTCCGCTGCGAGAGGCCGGCCCGGTCTCGCGCTCGTATCGCCCACATCTGCCATCCGCGCGTCGCAAGCTTGCTCTGATTGGCGCAGCGAGGCACCGACACAGCGCACCCTTCACAAGCACCCGCACCAGCTCGGTCGCGTGCCGACTCGAGTCGCCCTCCAGCTCCCCCGCCGGAACACTTCGCCCAACCTCGACCCGCCCTTTCCGCACGCCGGTCCGACCGCACTCACAGCAGCGCGCATTAGTCGACAACGATCTTGCCCACGAGCCTAGCCGAGACGAGCCGGCGGCGCGACCCCTGTCCCCCGCCGTAGCGCCCCCCTCCGTTCCCCGCCCGCTCCCTCGCGAGCGATGAGCTTTTGGAAGCTCACCAAAGCGCTCGCGTCGGCCCCGACAGACGGGATCAATGGCGTGCTCGCACCGCTCAAGGCTCTCGACGACCGGGTCGACGGCGCACCTGCCTCGCTCCCACCGTCGTCCTCGACCTCATCCGATCCCGACGCACTCTCGCCTGAGGACCTCGCGGCACATTACCGCGCGCTCGACACTCTCCTCGCAGAGCCCGACCTCCTCTCCGAAATCAAGAGCGGCAGCAACGCCCGCCTGACCGACTTCCTCGCGCGCAAAGAGGTCGTCCTCCGGCTCGGTGGGTGGGTCGTGTGGGGCCTCGGGCGCGGCTTCCTCGACCCGCACGATGCCGCAGACGACGAGAATGGCGCCGCAGCGGGGCGGGGCCTCGACTCGGGCTTGCTGCCGGACGAGATGGAGCAGGGCCAGGTGCCCGACGAGGTGCTCAAGGCGGGCGAGCGAGAACGCAAGGGCATGGGCGGCGTCCCGCGACGACGGGACATCAACGAGGCGGGCAAGTTCGTCGAGGGGAACCCGGACGAGGAGACGGACGACGAGCGCAAGTGGGCCAAGTGCGTCGTCCCGCTTTCGCACTCCCTCGTTCGCTCCTCAAGCGCTTCTGAACCCTTGTCACTGCGCAGCTTTCCTCGGTTATGTACCGAGATCCTCGTGTCAAGCTCGCCGAGCCTCACGGATAGTCTCTTCCGCCACGACTCTGCGTCGACCAAGCCGCACACCTGCCCTTCACCCGCTTCCTTTCTCCTGCCCTTCTGGTGCGTCCATCGCTCCTCGTCAGCGTTGAGTCTTCGCTAACCTTGTGCGGCACGCGCAGGGAGAGCATCCTGGGCAGCACCGAGCTCCAGCTGGCGTCGAGGGCGCAGCAGGTCGGATTCTGGGCGCGCGTCAACAGCGTCCTCCTCGACGGGCCGATGGGCCAGGAGGTCGGTGGCTGGTGGATAGCTGCTTTCAGTCCCGCTGCTGACCACCCGTCTCTGCAGGCCCTCGCCCAGATCCTCACCATCCCTCACCTTCCCGCTCGCCTTCTCGCCCTCCTGCCCTTTTGCTCGCCCATCAACGACCTCCTCCTCCTCCTCCTCCGCGTCTCCCGCACGCCTTCCCCTCTCATTCCCTCGACTGTCACGCAAACGATCCGCATGCTCGATCCCTTCTCCGCCCTCGGCAAGCCCGGACATGCTGCCGCCGAGGAGCTCCTTCGTGGCATCATCGAGATCTGTCTCGCCGTTCCGCGTCCTCAGGGCGGCCCCGGCGGAGCGCCCTTCGGCGGAATGGGCGCGGGCCCCGGTGCGGGCGAGGAGCCCGTCTTCGAGTGGAGGGACACGACGCTCGCGCGCAAGATCGCCGACGAAAAGAGCGTGCGGACGCTGCTCGATTGGGTCCTCGCCGGGCAGGACGAGGTGACAGATGCTGCGGCGAAGGGCGACACTGTCAAGCACAGCCAGGGAGGCGCGCAGGAGGACGCGGAGGAAGCGACGCCGGTGCCGCCATCCGTCGAGGAGCGCAAGGGCGCGGCCGAGGAGGACGTGATTGGCGCGGACGAGGGCCGGGACGAGCAGGACGACGATGCGCGACAGCGCGAGTTGCGCACCTCGTCGCTCATCTCGTCTCTCGCTGTCTTCACCGAGCTCATCCGCAAGAACAACTCGGACTTTGTCGAGCAGCAGATGCTCACTTGGGCGCGGCGGAGACAGGCTGCGCAGGCCGAGCGCGAGCTCCTCGAGGCGGACGGCGCCGAGATCGTACGCGACCCGCGCGACGAGGAGGAGGAGCGGCTAGACGACAAGGGCCCGTCGGTCGTCGACCTCGGCACGATGCTCTCGCTCGTCGCGAGGCGGATCGGCGAGTTCCAGCAGCTCGTCAAGAAGCCTCGGAGCTCGGTGCGAGCCTTTCTGCCCAATCGGAGCCCGGGATGGAGATTGACTGACAGGCGCCGCTCGTCCGTAGACTGCACCCGTTCGCACAGCCGGCGGTATGCTTTCGCCCCTCACCCTCGAGCGATTCCGCATCTGCGAGTTCTACGCCGAGCTCCTTCACTGTTCCAACATGTCCCTCCTCAACCGCACCGACCGCTCCGCCGCCCTGTACGACGCGAGCGGCCACCTCGCACGCGGTTTCGACGCTGCCGACGAGCTCGCGGCTGCTCTCGCCGCTCCAGGGCAGTCGTCCGGCGACGACGAGCTCGACCTCCCGCGCGGTCTGCAGAGCCCCGAGATCGTCGTCCCGTCCGACTTTTCGACCAGCCCGAACGACCACAGCTTTGGGCCGTACTCCGGCATGTCGACGCCGTCGGGCCGCGAGTCGCTCGACGAAGAGTCGGGAGGCGTGCTCACCAAGGCCGAGGCGAAGGAGCTCAAGGCGATCATCGCTGCTGCGGGGAAGATCGAGGAAGAAGAGGAGGGAAGGAGCCGAGACGCTGCTGCAGGCGAACAAGTGGACGAGGCGACGACGCCCAGAGCCGCGACGAGCGACGCCGCGAAGCGTGACAGCCGGACGTCGAACGGCTCGTCTCTGCGCGATGAACACGACCTGCCGCCGACGCCGAGCGTCTACTCGGTCGCGTCGCGGCAACTGCCTGCGGTCCCGCTGCCGCCGGGTCCGCTGCTCAAGAGCAAGTTCCTCGAGCACGGCGTCATCCCGACCATGCTCGTTCGTCCTTTCCCCTCTATCACACTCCCGCTCGCGAGAGACTCCTCGTTGACTGTGACTGCTCGCAGGGCCTCTTCTTCGAGTACCCGTGGCACAACTTCCTGCACAACGTCGTCTTTGACCTCGTTCAGCAGATCTTCCACGGCCGCCTCGACCGCACGCTCGACCGACAGCTCGCCGAGTCGGTCTTCACCGACGGCAAGCTGTGCGAGCGCATCCTCGAGGGTCAGAAGGCGAACGACGTCGCGGCGTGAGCTCCTTGTCTTCGCTCGTCCTCCCGCGACTTGACTTGTGAACAGGCCGGTTGACACCCTGCTACATCCGCAGTGCTGCGCGAACCAACATGCGCCTCGGCTACATGAGCCACCTCGTACTGATTGCCGAGGAGACCGTCAAGCTGTTCGAGCGTTTCCCCGAGCTGCACCAGGCCGTCGAGGCATCAATCCCGCAGCCCGCGTGGGACACCTTTGTCTCGACCACGCTGCGCGAGGCCCGCGAGCGCGAGACTGCTCCTCTCGGCGGCGGGCGCGCGGGACTCAACCTCTCGGTCGACAAGGCGCCGTCGTCGAGTTCGCTCAGCGACGAGGACGACGAGTTCCCGATGAACAGCGCGCGGGCGATGCGCGCGATGGATGCTGCTGGGTTGTCCGGGAGCGCGAACGCCGGCGGAGAGGGTGCAGGGGCCGGGTTCGGAAAGCTCGCGGCGACAGCGGAAGCGGGCGGTGCGGGAGGCGTCTCGGATCAGGTGCGTCACTTCCTTCACGTCTTCCAGCAAACCGTCCGCTTACATTGGCCCACCGGCTCAGTTCTCGCGATATCTCGCCGACGCGTTGACGAGCGACCGAGCCGTCGGCAGCTCGGACGAGGACGACGAGGACGACAACTGGCTCGGCGGCAGCCGCTTCGACCCCGGCGACGTCGACTTTGAGCTCGACGTTGGCAATCGCTCACCGCGCACGTTCGGCTTCGACGACCGCTTCGACGCCGCGGGACCGTCCTCGTTCGGCTCGCACGCGGACCGCACGTCGGACGACGTGAGTCGCTCTCTTTCTTTCCTGGACGCGAAGCGTTGCACTGACTCGCGCTCCCGCGCACAGGATGCCGAGTGGGCTCCGTTTGGTGCGGCCAAGTCGGGCTCGAGCGCAAGCGATGCCTTCGGCTCGGACGACTTTACGCCCACGGTAGCGTCCTCGACAGCTACCTCGCGTGGCGGATTCAGCTCGTTCGCCCCAGCCTTTGACGGCGACTTTGCCCCCGCGTCGACCTCGAGCGGGCAGCAAGGGGACGACGACGACTTTGGCGACTTTGAGGGCGGCGACTCGAGCGACCCTTTCGCCCCGGGCACCCTGATCACGCTCCCGCCCATGGACGCATTCGACGACTTTGACTTTGGCGAAGAGACGCGCCCCGGCGGTCCTCCCGCGGCGAGCTTTGGCGGAGCAGTCGACCGGCCGCCGTTCCACCGCGGCTCGACTGAGGAAGACGACGGGTCCGACCGCTTCGGGCGGCTCTCGCTCGGCGACGTGTCGGATCCGGGCAGCCCCGACAAAGGCGAGAGCAAGCCGCTGCCCAGTCTCGACGACGCCATGGCCAACTCGGGCGACGACGTCAACGGCTCGACAGCGGCGGACCGGGCGACCTCGCCGACTGAGCCGCTCGGCCCCGCACTGCATCCCGGCGCGCACCTCACGCAGGACGGCATGATCGAAGTCGAGGTCGAGGGGCGGACGGTGCGCGCGCCAGCGGACGACATTGTCCTCGCGCACCGGCGCAACAGCCTCGACGGCTCGCAGGGCCGGCCGTCGTTCGAGAAGCGCAGGTCCTCGTCGCTGGAGCGCAGTGCGCCGTCGGCTTAGCGAGGGTTTCTCTCCTCTTGCTGTACTCACCCCTTCCCCCGCGCCGCGCCATCTTCAGTTGTACTCGTTGCACAGCACGCAATCTATATACGTCTCTCTCTCTCTCTTACACACACTCTCACACAGACATTCAGTCGAACGACTTGCCGCGGGCCTGCCGGGGGAGTCTACGTGAGAGAGGGTCTGTAAGATCGCGACGAGGGAGGCTGCGCTCATCGTCGGTGCTGCTCAGGCCGTCGAACGATGACGACGAGGTCCGCGACGAGTCGGACGACGAGGATGTTGACGACGACGAGTGCTGCGTCTCGGCGGAGCGGGTCAACGCCCGCTGCCGGTAGAGGTGCCAGGCTGCACCCGCGGCGAGCACAAAGACCGCGACGAGGAGCAGGCCGACCCACCAGTGCGACGAGGTACTCTCTGACGCTGCGCCCGTGTCCGACTCGTCCGACGTGGACGCGCTCGTCGACACCGCGGCATGTGAAACAGCCGGACCCGCGGAGGCTGCCGCCCGAGTCGAGGCCGGCTTGGACGTCGGGGTGCCGGCCGTGCCAGTCGGTGACGAGCTTGCCTTGGACGGCGAAGAAGCGTCGAGGCCGAGGTCGAGGAATGTGCTGCGCAGGTGTGGGGTGAGTCGTGGGAGCCGACGGGGACAAGCTGGCCGCCGGAACGACACGCACGAGGGGAGGACGTCCTCGGGCACGGCGTAGGTGAAATAGTTCGCGTCGAAAATCTCCGTGCTCTCGACGATTGGGACACCCTTGCCCGAGATCAGCACATTGCCGTCTGCATCTTGGAGCGACTGCGGGCGAGCAAGAGGCGAGAGTCAGCTCGGCCTTCTCAACTCGGACGTCCGGCGCAGAGCGGCTCACGACGCCTGTTTCGCCGACGACGAAGGGTGTCGAGATGAGGTTGACGCCCGGCTGGACGGTCTGAGCGTCCGTCGCTTTGCCGCCGGCTGCGTGACGGTGAGCAGAAGTGGTCAGCCAAGTCTGTCCGACGTACGACCGAAAGCGCGATTCCCGTCGACGCAGCTCGTCGAAGGATCGAAGCTGTCCGACGCGTGCCTGACGAACAGGCGGAGCGCGACGAGAGACGCACTGGTGATGACGAGTTGTGCAGCAGGAGACCCCTCGGGCACAAAGACGACGGCGTAGATCGTGTCGGTCAAGCTGTCGCACGAGTCGTCCTTGCCGAGAGGATCGTTGGTCGGCTGCGAGGCGATGGGCGTGTGGCGGTGCCACCAGAACAGCGCAGGCGACGTGATGGTCGGGGGCGAGCCGTGTTTGAACTCGTGGTTCCAGTACGAGCTCATGAGGGCGAAAGCGGTGTGGTTGTGCCCCTCGACGTAGCTCGCCGTGTCGATCGTCCCCTTGGGAGGGTCGGCGTTGTCGCGGACGGGGAAGAGGTAGGTCGACTCGCCCTGTGAGGAGGGAGGGAGAGTGTGTCAGTCTGTCGGCCCGAGCGACGCGAGGACAACTCCCGCTCACCCAGTCAGTAAGTGTCAGGAGGTAGATGTGGTCGGGCGCCTGGTCACCCAGGTCGATCAAGTCGCGGTAGTGTCGCTGCGTCTCCGAATGGGGGGCTCAGCGAAGGCTGCCTCCGAAACGAAACAGGAGCGACGCTGGAACACACAGGCAGCAGGAAGTCACCGCCTTTGTAGCAGTAGTTTGTGTCGGGCTCGTTCTGGTGGACCTGCGAGATGGCACGACCTGTCAGATGGGCAGGCGACGACGGAGACGAACAGGAAAGGGCTCGCTTGAAAGGACGCGCCGACGGGCGCCCAGTACTCGATCCCGCGAGCAGCTGCGACGTCGTGCCACTGTGCGTCGACTCGATCAGCAGCTTCAGAGGGAGGCGAAATGATCGACGCACACTCGCGTCTGGGTCGGCCGTCACGTTCTCCGTGCCGCCGACCGACCCCCAACCGAACCAATTCGCGACGCCGCTCAGCTTCAGGTCGACCGAGTCTTGGTCCTTGACCGGCTTGTTGGACAGCCACGTGGGCGCAAAGTAGAAGGGCGACCCGACCGCCTCGGCTGCCGCGTCGAGCAGCGTGTTCCACAGGTCGTTCGACTCCTTGAAGGTCGAGACGCCGTCGAGATACGTCCCGTCTTGTGCGCCATTGAAGGTCGTCAAGACGGGCTTGCCGTCTAGCTTGAACCACTCGTCGCGGGTTGCGTAGCGCTTGAGGCGCTCGAGGAGGAGGTCCGACGCGCCCTCGACGTTCCAGTGAAGCTGGGGCCGCCCGACTTAGGTCAGCGTCCCGGCAGAGTGCCTCGAAGCTCGACGCAGCACACCATATCGACCGAGAGGGTGAGGTTGAACCCCTCCTGCGCCCCAGCCTCGAAGATCGCGTCGAGGTGCTCCTCCTCGTACGTGTCCTTGCCCGAGTTGACAGCCCACGCATCGATCCCCACCTCTTTGCTGAGCCGCATGTCGGCTGCGTAGTCCTCGGTCGTGTAGCGCTGCGTCTCGCCGCCCATCCAGTGCCCGATGACGGCGCGGGCGTGCGCCTGCGCAGCGAGCGAAGCGAAGGACAGTAGGAGAGGGAAAAGCATGCTGGCAGAGCTGCCCACTCGAGTGTGCGTGGTGTGAAGAGCAAGAGAGAGCGAGAGACGAGGACTCGGGGGCGCACGGAGGGAGCGACGGACGGTCGCACGCGCCTCGTCCTGCAGTGCGCGGACGCCGGTATGGTCGGGCCGCGCGTGGAGCCCAACGAACCGGCTAAAGAGAAGTCTTGTGAAGGACACCGGTCGCCGGTAGAGCGCGGCGACCGAGGACCAGGAGGCCTGAGCAAGCTGGCCCGCGCCACGCGAGGCCTGAGCGACGAGGACTCGTCCGGCCAGACATGCCCATCTCGCGCACTTGCGTCGCGCGAACACCACATGTCTTGCAGCGGACGGAACCTACACTCTATGCCTGGCTGTGCTTCTCCCGGAACTCGCGCATGAAGGCGACGAGCGTCTTGACGTGCTCGAGCGTGACGGCGTTGTAGATCGACGTGCGGATGCCTGGTAGCGCACGTTTCCGTGACGGGAGACAGTCAGCAGGAGCCCCCTCGACCAGGAGAGCCGCAGCGGGAGGGAGGAGAAGAGAGAGAGACGCACCGCCGACGCTGCGGTGCCCGTTGACGCCCTTGATCCCGCGCTCGCTCGCCTCCTTGACAAACGCCTTCTCGAGCGCCTCGCCTCCCTTGAGGCGGAACGTGACGTTCATGCGCGAGCGGACTGCCTTGTCGGCCGTGCCGGCGTAGAACCCTTCGGACGAGTCGAGCTCCGAGTAGACGAGCGAGGACTTTTGGTCGGCGAAGGACGAGAGCGGGGCGAGCGGCCGGGAGGTGGGTGAAGGGAGGGGGAGGGGCGGCGAGGCGAGGAGGGAACGCAGGACGAGGGAGCAGACGTAGATAGTGAAGGTGGGCGGGGTGCTGTGGGAGGAAGCAAGTGTCAGTGGCGAGACGGTGATGGACGGGCCTCGGGCTCGCTCATCACAGCACCCTGGAGAGACCACTCACTTGTACATCGAGTTGGTGTCGGCCATGTTCTTGTAGCTCAGCATCGACGGGACGCGCGTGCCACCGTACTGAACCGCCTCGTCGAGGTCGACTGCGGCGGGAGGGGCGAGCGACACGGTCAGCACAGGCTCGCGCGCATACATCAGGAATACGAGCAACGCGGTCACACGCACCGAGGAGGTCTTCGCGGACGATGACGAGCGTGACGCCTGCCGGGCCCAGGTTCTTCTGCGCGCCAGCGTAGATGATGCCGTACTTGGACACGTCGACGGGGCGCGACAGGAAGTTGGACGACATGTCGGCGACGACGGGGACGGCCGGGTCAAACTTGTCGAACGGGAAGGCCGTCTCCGAGTCGACGCCGCCAAACTCGACGCCGTCGACCGTCTCGTTGTCGCAGTAGTAGACGAAGGCGGGCCTGCGGCTCTTTTCCTCGAGCTGGGGCACGTCCCACTCGTCTGCGGGCGCGATCGATGTGAACTTGCCGCCGGCGCCGTGCTTCTTGCCGTCAAAGACCTTGCGGGCCGCGACGCCCATGCGGGCGCCTTCCTCTGCGGCCTTCTTGGACCAGCTGCCCGTGACGGCGTACCAGCCCTCGACCTCGTCCGAGGGCTGGAGCTGGTGCTTGATGCGGTACCACGCCGAGAGGTTGAGGACCGTCGCGGCAAACTGGGTGAGGCCACCTCCCTGCATCCACAGGACCTTGTAGTTGGCCGGGATCTCG
The DNA here is from genome assembly GCA_006352295.1 of Rhodotorula diobovata. Lineage (NCBI taxonomy): Eukaryota > Fungi > Basidiomycota > Microbotryomycetes > Sporidiobolales > Sporidiobolaceae > Rhodotorula > Rhodotorula diobovata. The sequence continues at coordinate 81,279 of SOZI01000072.1, read as the reverse complement.
AGCAAGGTGCGCAGGTCGTCGTTGGCGTTTGCGACGACGTGGTCGAATGCCGGGGAGCGGTGCGAGATTTCTGCGATGCCCATGCCGGGGGTCTCGGAGTAGGACAGGAGCGAGGCGGCGGCAGTCAAGAGGGCGGCATCGGGCAAGGGGGACGGCCCAGCATTGAGGTTGATCTGCGGGGACGGATTGGCCAAGGTCAGCTCGCTGGCTCTGTGTGCGTCGACACGTCGGCGAGGCAGTCGAGAGTGCAGCGACGAGAAGTCAACGGCGAGCGGGCTGATTGCGATGAGGAGAGAGACGGGGGCGGATCAACGAGGGTGGGCGAGCGACTGACGGTGGAAGCGCGCTGAGCGAGCTGGGCAGTAAAGTCGGCCATGGTCCAGGGGTCTGTTTAACTGTCTGCTAGGAAGTCGAGCTGCGACGAGGAGTGACCGTTCAGCTGGACGCGACTCGACCTCGCTCGCCTCGTCGGCGTCGCCTCGCTCCCGCCAACAACCCCTCGCACAGAGTGAGCCAGTCAGGGTCACCCCAGCTTGTACAAACCCCAAAAGAGCCGCGTCAGGTGCCCTCAATCGTCCAACGAGCGACTTCTCCCTCCCTCCCCCTTGTCGTCCCCCCGAGCCCCCACCGCCCTCGCCGCGCACTCACCCCCGCCATGGCCATCTCGGCCTTCTTCGTCCTCAACCTCAAGGGCGAGGTCCTCATCAGCCGCCTCTTCCGACCCGACCTCAAGTTCGTCCCCGCTCACCCCGCTCGGCATCCACCCCCCCACCTCGCGCGGCTTTCCTTGCGCTACGACGCCGCGTGACGGTCGCTCGGCTCGGTCCGGCTCTGTTACTGACCCAGGCACAACCCCTGAACAGGCGCTCCATCTCCGACATCTTTCGCATTCACGTCGTCGCCTCGTCCACCCCACCCACCTCCCCCTTGATCACCCTCAGCAACACGACCTTCTTCCACGTGCGCCATGGCGGACTGTGGCTCGTCGCAGTGTGCAAACACGTGGGTCGCGCGCTCTCACTCGTCCCAGGGGGGCGCGTTCGGGTGGGCGAGGACCGGCGCGCACGGCAGTCGAGCGCCGTGCACATTGCCCTGCCCTCGCTGCCCCGGTGTCGCTCGCAGACCCTCACTACGTGCACATAAGCTGACACGACCCTCGCGCGCCCGCAGAACGCCAACGCCGCCCTCGTCTACGAGTTCACGTACCGGTTCATCAACCTCGGGCGGTCCTACTTTGGCAAGCTCGACGAGGAGAGCGTCAAGAACAACTTTGTGTGCGTCCCCTCGCTCTCTCTCTCTCTCTCTCTCTCTTTGCTTGCGCAGAAGAGGCTGACAAAGATGCGGGCCCGCAGGTTGATCTACGAGCTGCTAGACGGTCAGTCGTTCGCCAGCTCGTCTGGCCGTCACCCCCTCAGCTTCCGCACACACTGACGCATTGCTGCACCCCGCACAGAGATCCTCGACTTTGGCTACCCCCAGAATTCCGAGTCCGACACGCTCAAGATGTACATCACGCAGGAGGGCGTCAAGTCGGAACAGGCGGTGGTGCGGCCTCTCTCTCCTGCGCTCAATCCTTCCTCTCTGGACGAGTCGACTGACAGCGCAGACCGACGTCTGCAGCGCGAAGAAGCGTCCAAGATCACGATCCAGGCGACGGGCGCCATCTCGTGGCGACGGAGCGACGTCAAGTACCGCAAAAACGAGGCGTTCGTCGACGTGATCGAGACGGTCAACCTCAGCATGAACTCGAAGGGTGCGTGCCCGAGTCGCGAGCACGTCCGTGCCGAGTCCAGTCGGCGAGGCTCACCCACGCTCGTGCATTGATCTGACACACGCAGGGACGGTCCTGCGAGCGGACGTGGACGGGCAGATCCTGATGCGGGCCTACCTGAGCGGCACGCCCGAGTGCAAGTTTGGCCTCAACGACAAGCTCGTCATCGACAAGCCGTGCGTCGTCCGCTTTCCCTCTTTTTCCCCGACCCCGAGGCGTCGGCTCACTCGCTACCTCCGTCCTCCCTCCGGCTCCGCAGGGGCGACACCGCACGGGCAAAAGCGCCCTTGGGCGGGCTCGAGACGAGCTCGGTCGAGCTCGACGACTGCCAGTTCCACCAGTGTGTCAAGCTGGGCAAGTTTGACTCGGACCGCACCATCTCGTTCATCCCGCCCGACGGCGAGTTTGAGCTCATGAGGTGCGTCTCTTGCCGCGGCCGTCCTCGCGCTTCGCCCGACCGCCCCCCCCTGAGGTAGGTCTGGCTGACGCTAGGACTGGGTGTGCCCGGACGCAGGTACCGCTCGACGTCCAACATCAACCTGCCCTTCCGGGTGCAGCCCATCGTCGAAGAGATCGGCAAGTCGCGCGTCGAGTACACGGTGCACGTCAAGGCCATGTTCCAGCCCAAGCTGAGCGCGACCAACGTCGTCATCAAGGTCCCGACGCCGCTCAACGCCGCGAGCGTCGAATGCAAGGTCGGCGTCGGCAAGGCAAAGTACGTGCCGGCCGAGAACATCATCGTGTGGAAGTGGGTCGTCCCTTTCCCCTCCCCCTCCCCCCTCCCCTCCTGCCGTGAGAGGGGCTCAGGCGACTGACGCCGAGACCCCGACCGCGCGCAAAACGCGCAGGATCCCGCGCTTCCAAGGCGGCTCGGACGCGACCTTGACGGCCGAGGCGTCCCTCTCGCAGACGACCGTCCGCAAGGCGTGGTCCCGTCCTCCGATCTCGATCGACTTCCAGGTCCTCATGTTCACAGCGTCGGGACTGCTCGTGCGGTTCCTCAAGGTGTTTGAGAAGGGCAACTACCAGAGCGTCAAGGTGCGTCGTCTCACCTGGGCCTCGTCGGCTCCCCTTTGACAACTCGCTGACTTGCTGGGCATTGCGTTCTCGTCACGCAGTGGGTGCGATGTGAGAATGCGCCTGCCTTTCTGATGTTCTCTTCCGCCTGCGACCCGGCGCGCTCGTCACTGACCCGCCCCTGCACAGATCTCACCAAGGCCAACGGGTCCTACCTTATCCGCGTACGTCCTCCTCTGCTTTCTGACACTCACGCGACCCCGCCGACTGACACAGCACGCACGGGCGCAGATCTGAGGTGCACACTCGCCCGCCTCGACCTCGCCTCCCTGCTCCCTCATCCGCAGTGCCGTAGTTCAGCCCCGTGTGTGCTAGTTGTGACAACATCGCTCCCTCGCTTTATCTACACTCTGCCTCCGCCTCCGCCCGCGCCCGGGCCGGGGCACCCCGCTACCTCACAACGCTGACGACCCTCCCGACCCGGCCATCCTCCAACCGCACCTTGACCCCCCTCGGGTGGTCCCCGCGCGTCAACCGCTCCGCGACGACCCCCTCTTGCGTAACGTCCGTCCCTTGGTCCTGCTTGAGCGTGATGCGCACGCGCGTCCCGGGCGGGAGGAGCCGGTGAGGGACGGGACGCCAGCCTGCGGGCTTGGAGGGGTCGTCGGCGACGGCGGGGCGGCGGCCTCGGGAGGACGTGTGGGTCGCGGGGGGAGAGGGAGAGGGTCGCGCTGCGGAGGCAGGGGGCGCGAAGGCCGTCTCGAGCAGGGAGGCGGGCGTCCAGGTTGCGCCCTCCTGTGGGTGGGTCAGCTCCGCTCGGGGAGGAGGGGCAAGGAGCGGGTACGCACGCTCAGGCACCAGTCTGCCGCAGCTTCGACGTCGCCGCCGTGCTCTCGCAAAGCGAACGCCGCCTTCTGCTTGTCGATGCCGAGCGAGACGAGGGCCGCGAGGGATGGGTCGGGCATGACGGGGGGAGGCTGAATGTCGGGGCTTGGGGTGCGCGCCGGGAGTGCAGCGCGCGGGCAGGGGTGCGCGGTGTGCTCTCGGTAAGCTTGACCGCGTGGCGGGTGTGCTCAACAGGCGGAGAGAGGAGAGGAGCCAGTCGTCCGTCGTTGCCAGTCCCCGTTCTCGTCCCCTCCCGCCCACCCAAGACCGACCTACACCAGCAAAGCAAAGAGAGCGTGTCGCCCACACTTACGATCCGCACGCCTTCCTGCCGAAGCAAGGGGAGCGCGCAGGAGATACGGAGGGCCTTGGTTGTGCCTTCGTCTGCGCGACCGCCGTCCAAGTTTGTCCAAGCGAGGCTCGTGACAACCCCCGTGGTGCCGCCCCGGCCATGTGCGGCGGCACACTCGTTCCTGCGAGCAGGGCAGAGCGAGTCCCGCGCGGCGGGATGGTCGGGAGGCGGTCGCGTGTGTAAACTGGAGAAAGAGAGAGGGCTGGCTCTGCGGCGCGCGCGCCTCTCGCGGGCAGAAAAGCTTCCCTCGACGCGGTCGCTTTCTGGTTGAATTGGTACGAGGTGCATTGCAGGAGCTTTCACTGCGAGCTGTACACGCAAGGGAAGGCGCGCTCGGTCTCAGGTATCAGCGTGTGCACGGGTCAACGGTGCTCTCCTCCTGAGGCGCGCGGCCGGGTGCACTTTATGAACCTCGCTTGGACCGCGCGAGCGCAGCTTGTCCTCCCGCGCGCCCTCTTTGTCGTCGGCTTGCTTGCCCCTCGTCCCTCGTCCCGTCCCGTTCAGCAACTCGTCGACGACAGCCAGCAAGAGTCGAGGCCCGAGAGAGGCGGCAAAGCACACACGAGGTTCGTGTTGTCGAGGAGGATGCGGGTTGATGAGTCGGTCGAGGATGGGTGGGATGGAGGTATTACTACCAGTGCAAAGCAGAGAGAGAGAGAGAGAGAGAGAGAGATCGAAAGCACAGAAGGAGAAGAAGAAGCGCTCGAGTCGAGAAGCCAGCCACCAAGCGTCGCCTCCCCGCTCCCTCGCATCGGCTTGAACCCCCCCCCTTGTCACCCGCCGCACGTCGTCGCGGCCTCGAGGGTGTTTCGTAGGTCTCACGCCCCGTCGTTGTTGAGCTCGGCAGTGGCGAGGGGGCCGGCGAGGGGCGGGTCCAGCGGCGCAGGCGGGTCCGCCGCGGCGAGCTCGTAGCGGCTCTTGACCTGCGTCGCAGCGCACCGCCCGTCAGCGCGATCCACCCGACGCACAGCGCAAGGAGAGCATCACGCACCGTCTGCAGCAGCGTGACGAACCACGGCACGGCGCCCTCGAGCTGCTCGAGCGCCTCGGGGTGGTCGTACAGCCGCAGGCGCGGCGGGTACGTCGCGTCGCGCATGGCGCGCGCCATGAGGACCTGAATCTGCGGCGAGATGTCGTCGAGGGGCTGACAGTGGGTGCACGCGGGCGTAGAGAGAGCGCACGAGAGAGAGTCAGCCTTGAGCGGGGCGCGGGGCGGGCAGAATGGGACGAGGCGAGTGACGGAGACGCACCTCGCCAAAGAGGTCCCAGATGCCCTTGTGCCGCTCGCCGAGCTGCGGCTCGTCGTCGGCCGCGCGCGTCTCGTCGTTGACCGGGACGCCTTGCTGCAAACTCGCGTCGACGCACCGCTTGCGCGGCATCTTGCACACGGCCTCGAGCTTTTTGCGCTCGGCGCGGCGCTGCTCCTTGTCCTGCGAGAGAGGGGAAAGTGGGTCAGGGGCGACGGTGCAAGGGGGGGAGAGGAGAAAGGGGACGCACCTCGTCGGGGTCGTCGAGCGGGTCGTCGTGGCGCGAGCGCTTGCGCGACGAGCGCCCAGGCGACTGGGGCGTCGTGCCCGAACCAGGAGGGGGCCTCGACCCATCGGCCGCGTCGTCGCCGTGCGGGTGCGCGTGCTCGTGCTCGTGCCCGTTGGCGTCACCCCCGGCGGCGGGAGCCGCTGTCGTCCCCGCCGACGACTCGCCCCTGACGGCGCGCAGCACCTCGTTGAGCTCGTCGGGCTCACTGTTGCCCACGAGTTCCCTCTGCGCCGCCTCGTGCGCCGCCATTGCCCTGTCCCTCTCGCGCTCCTCGATCTCGCGCCTCCCCCTGTCGCGCTCGAGGTCCTCCCTCTCCCTCTCCCTGCGCTCGGCCTCGTCGCGCTCGGCCCTGCGCTGCCGCTCGGCCGCCTCGTCCCGGACCGTCACGACGCGGCGTTCCTCGAGGGCGAGTTCGCGCTCGAGCGTCGCGAGGTCGCCCACCTCGCGCCAGTCGAGGACCGCCTCGGTCGTGGCCCTCACGCGCGCGACGAGCGCGTCCGTGCCCCCGACCGCCGTGACCCAGACGCGCCTCCGCCCCGCGAGGAGGTTCGGGTGCTCGAGCGAGACGGCGTGCAGGTCGGCCGCGAGCTCGAGCAGCGAGTTGATGAAGCGCAGCTCGAGGTGGTGGAACTGGGTCCGGAGCGGCGCGAACGACTTTGCCGAGACGGACCGCGCGAGGTACAGGAGCGGGATCGACAGGTCGTTGGGGTCCGGCGGCGCGCCCCCGAACGTGGGCGCGAGGGGCTCGGCCGAGCTGCGCGTCGAGGGCGGCGGGCCGTACGCTGCTGCGGCGGCGGCGGCGGGGACGGGCGACGGGCCGACAGGAGGCGGAGGCGGGCGCGCGTAGTAGTCGTGCGCCGAGGGGGGAGCGGGGCGGCCGTAATAGTCTGCGGCGGGAGGAGGAGGAGGGGCGCCGTACGGGTCGCGCGGGGGCGGGTAGGCACCGTACGCTGAACGGCCGTAGGGGTCCCGCGGCGGGCCGTACGGGTCGCGCGCGTGAGGCGGCGGCGGAGGGTAGGCGGCGCCGTAACCGGGAGGAGGGGGAGGACCGCGGGTCGGGTAGTGGGGCGGCGGCGGCGGGTACGCTGCGGCGGCGGGCGCGTACGGGTCACGGTACCCGGCTGCTGCCGCTGCTGCTGCGTGGTGGTGGTGGTGGTGGTGCGGCGGGGGTGCGGGCGGGTACGCGCCGTGGGGGTGGGCGCGGTAGGGGTCGTCGTGGCGGGGAGGGTAGTAGCCCGCGGGGGAGGCGCGGTCGTCGTAGGCCGAGGCCGAGGAGGTGGCGACGGATGCGGCGCGCTGAGCATAGGCCTGGTGGACGACGTCGTTGTGGTGGTCGGGGGTCGCGGGAGGGTGGGACGACGACGACGACGACGAGGGATGCGGGACGGGGACGAGAGGGGGTGAGCCCTGGTGCGGGTGTCCTCCCTGAGGGTGCTGAGGGGGCTGCGAGTCGCGGTGTGCGGGGGACTGCGGGAGGTGTTGGGCGTCGAGGTCGGCCTGGTCGGGCTGCGGCGAGTAAGGCTCCATGGCGGGGGGACGGGCAGCGCCGAGGACTCGAGGAGACAGAGGCTCGGAGGCTGAGACGAGGCGCAGAGAAGCTAGAGTCGCAAGCGAAGGTAGTGCGCTGCGCGACTTGTTGCAACGGAGCAAGCAAAGCGAGAGAGAGAGAGTCGGCGGCTGGCGATGAGGAAGGACCACCCTCCACAGCTCGTCCCCACTTTAAACCACCCGCTGGTCGTTCGTGCGCCATGGCCCGCCACTCTGCTACCGTCGGCGGCGTCTGGAAGAGGGACTCGGTCAAGGTCCGCTCCCCCTTCCTCCTCCTCCCTCTCCCTCTCCTCCGCGGGACACTCCCTCACTCCACCCCGCTGACACTCGCACCCCACGCACAGGATGTTGCCGAGTCAGTCGGCATCGCCAACCTCCCAGACGACGTCGCTGCCGCACTCGCAGGCGACGTCGAGTACCGCCTGTGGGACATCATAGAGGCGCGTCCCCCTCGCTCCCCTCCTTGCACCAGGACCCGCTCACACAGCCATGTCCCCACTCACCCACAGGAGTCGATCAAGTTCATGCGCCACTCGCGCCGCACCCGCTTGAAGGTCGAAGACGTCGACGAGGCCCTCAAGGTCCGCAACCTCGAACCCTTGTGGGGGTTCGCCGCGTCGAGCCAGCTCCCGTTCAAAAAGACCGTCACCGCCACGGGCACCGTCTACCACGTCGAGGACGACGAGGTCGACCTGAGCAAGGTCATCAAGACGGACGTGCCCCCGGTCCCGCGCGACATTAGCTTCACCGGCGAGTCTCTTTCCCTTTCTCCCCCGTCGTTGCTCTGCACTGCTGACCCCGCTTCGACCACTCGTAGCACACTGGCTGGCGATCGAAGGCGTCCAGCCCCTCATCAAGGAGAACCCGACACCGCAGGGTGCGTCCTTTCCTCCCTCCCTCCCGTCGTCCTTCCCGAGGCGCCCTGCTCACTCTCAGCTCCCTCCCGCACCTACAGAGCTCGCCAAGTACGCGCCCAAACCCGCCACGACCGCCCTGATCCCGACGGCATCGACGTCGGCGTCCGGTCCCGCATCCGCCGTCACCCCGCTCGTCAAGCACGTCCTCTCGCGCGAGCTCCAGCTCTACTTTACGCGCCTCGTCGATGCCCTCGGCTCGGGCTCGGGCTCGGGAGCTGGCGCGGGCAGTGGCGCGGGCGCGGGAGGCGCGGGAGAGACGAGCTCCGAGGTGAGGGAGGCGGCGCTCGGGAGCGTGCGCAACGACCCGGGCTTGCACCAGCTCGTGCCGTACTTGATCGCGTGGGGCGGCGAGCAGGTGCGTCTCCCTCTCGCATCTCTCTCCATTCTAACGACTCAACCGTCTCGCCCCGTCCCCCGCGCAGATTGCGACACACCTGCACGACCTCCCCGCGCTGCAGCGCGCCCTCGACCTCTTCCACGCCATGCTCGAGAACCCGACCCTCTTCGTCGAGCCCTACCTGCACCAACTGACGCCGCCGATCCTCACCTGCCTCCTCACGAGCGCGCTCCCGCCCGTCCCCGAGGGGACGTACCCCTCGCCGCCGACGATCCGGACCCTCGCCGCCTCGCTGCTGCACCTCGTCCTCGAGCGGCACGCGTACGCGTACCCGAGCCTGCTCCCGCGCGTCACCAAGACGCTCCTGCGCGGCTTGGCCGGCGACGGACGCGGGCTTGGGGGGAGGTGGGGCGCGGCGAGGGGCCTCGGGGGCGTCGTCGTTGGGGTCGGGGCCGAGCCGGCGCAGGGGGCGCGGCTGGGAGGTGCGGGGGGAGTGGGAGGGGGAGGGGGAGGGGGAGGGAACAAGGCCGTGAGGGAGTGGGTCGGCGGAGGGCTCAAGGCGCTCGGGGAGCTGATCGAGGGCGAGGAAGAGACGTACGAGGGCGAGAGGGCCGAACTCGTGCGCGAGGTGTTTGTGCGTCGGCTTTGCCCTCTCTTCCTCTCTTCACGGGCTCGCGCTGCCGGCTCCTCGATGGGTCGGCGGCGTGAGGCCTTCAGGGCCGGGCGACCGGATAGCTCACTCACTCGCGGTTGCCGTGCAGAACGTCCTCCGCGCCTCTCTCCTCCCGCAACCCCTCTCCGCCTCGTCCTCGTCGTCCTCGTCCCCCGCTCCGCCACTCGACGTCCTCACAGCACAGCACGGCGCCCTCTTTGGCCGCTACGTCAGCGAGCAGTGGGCCTCGGGCGGCGGGCGCGAGGTGCACGAGGCGGTCGCGGGGATCCAGGGAGGGGCCGCGGGCCTGGCGGGCGAGGAGGACGTCGAGGCGGAGGAGGACGACGAGGGCGATGCGGAGGGCGACGAGGACGAGGACGAGGGGGATGGGGACCGGAGCATGGAGGAGTGATCCAGCTGGAGCGCTTCTGCAGGCGACTAGCAACGAGAGGACGCTTTCGTTCAATCGTGCTTCCTCGAGCGACCTGCCCGCTGCTGTCGTCGAGTGAGCCGCGGAGAAAAAGAGGATGACGCCCTGGCCGGGCGCGCCTGAGCAAAGTGGCGCGCGCGTGCGGCGTGTTGAGTGAACGAGGCTGCCGCGACGCGTCGACCTGGCTCGAGGGAGAGCAGGGGAAGCCAGGGCAGCAAGTCCAGGACAGGCAGAGCGTGGTCAAAGTGTCAACAGGGGCACGCGCACTGGCAGGACGAGGGGAACCGTGCGCCAGGGGAGACGGGGGCCGAGGCCACGCGGACGAAGGAGGGGGAGCGTGTTGTCCTCCTCGAACCTCGCCTCCTCTCCCAGCCCCGCCCGCCTACCCTCTCCCGACTGACGACCAAGGAGCTCACGCCGACACTCGTTTCAACAGCCACCACTCACGACCACCCACCCACCTGACCGCACCCACCAGCAGCGCACGGCACTCGCAGGCGAACGCCCCCCCGCCCCTTTCTCGTCGATCTCATCTCTCGACCTCAACCACGGCACCACAGGCCCACTCTGCAACCCCGACAGCGACAGGACACACCCACACTTCACCATGAAGGCCGCCACTCTCCTCGCCGCCGCCACCGCCGCCCTCTCGCTCCCCTTGTCCGCACAGGCCTCGTCGTCCTCATCGCACCACGGTCCCAACTCGGCAGCCCACTCGCGCAGGTTCAACCGCGTCCTCCGCGGGCCCGAAGACGCCCCCGTCATCGACCTCGAGGCCGAGGGCTTCTCGGTCCGCAACGCGAGCCTCGTCGCTCAGGGCGACTCGACCGGCGAGGGCGAGCTCCACAACCTCTCCAAGAGGGGCTACAGCGGCAGGGCCACCTTCTTTGAGCCGGGACTCGGTGCCTGCGGGACCTACAGCAGCAGCAGCGACTACGTGCGTCCCATCCCCCTCGCTGTCTTCGCCCGTCGATCACTCGACCCACCCAGTGGGTGGGTCGGGCACTGCCTTTCCTCGCTGACTCCCCCCGCTGTGGGCGCACGGCAGATGGTCGCCATGAACCAGGCACAGTACGGTGACCTCGGCGCAGTCTCGTCGTGGTGCTTCCAGACCATCACCATCTCGTACGGTGCGTGCATCTCCTCGCGGCCCACTCTCGCTCGGCCCGGTGTTCCTGATCGCTGACTCTGCGTCCTCCTCGCATCTCTGCTGGCTGCCGACCCTTGCAGGCGGCAAGACGGCAAACGTGAGTCTGCCTTCGCTGCCCTCGTCCTCGCTCCCTCCTCCCTTTCGCGGGCTGTCGGCCTGCGGACGCCCCGTTGACGCCTCTAGAAGCCTAATATTGCTTGCAACCTTTCACTGACGCTTGAATATCCATGTCGCGCAACAGGCCCAAGTCCTGGACGCATGTGAGTCCCCGGCGCCCTCGGACCCTTCACGCGGCCCCTCTCGGGCTCCCCTGCCATCAATTTACCTGTGGACCCCCCGCTGACCCTCATGGGACGTTACGCAGGCCCTGGATGCCCATACGGAGGCCTCGACTTCAGTCCGTCGCTCTTCAAGCACTTTGCGGACGAGTCCGTCGGCGTCTTCTACATGAACTGGGCCCCAGCTGGCTCGGGCAGTGGCAACAACAACGGGGGCAATGACGACGCCGAGGCCAAGAAGAGCAAGGAGGCTGCTGCTGCGGCTTCGTCGTCCTCTGCAGCTGCCGCATGGGGTGCGTCCCCCGCTCGCCCGACCTTCCTCTCCCCTAAACCGCCCACGCTGACACCTGACCCCCTCCGCAGCCTCGTCCTCATCCGCCGCCGCCGCATGGGCCTCTTCGTCGTCCTCCCGCGCCGCAGCATGGGCCTCCTCGTCCTCGAGCGCGCACAACGCCTGGCTCGCGTCGTCGAGTTCGTCATCCGCGAGCGCCGCGAGCGCAGCTGCGTCCGCGGCTGCTGCGTCGCGCGAGTCGGCCCAGTCGGTCGCGTCGGTCGCGTCGGCTGCCGCGGCAGCTTCGGCGTCGGACGCGGCGCTGTCGATTGCGGCGGCGTCGGCTGCTTCGGTCGCGAGGTGAGTCTTTTGCATTTTTCGTACGAGCGTCGACACTTACAGAAGAAGCCTCGACTGACTTGTTTCCCCCGCGCGGGGCTTGACAGCGTCGCGTCCGCTGCTGCCGAGTCGGCTTCTGCGATCCCGAGCGCGACCCTCTCGTCCGCCGCGTCCCTCTCCCCCTCGGGCTCCCAGTCCGCCTCGGCCTCGGCCTCGGGCGCCCCCGTCAACGTCGCCGCGCCCGCGATCCCGGCCGGTGCAGTCGGCGGCAACCTCGACAGCATCGCGCAGCTCGTCATCGCCATGGGCAACGTCGTCGCTGCCCAGGCCGCCAAGGCGCAGTAACTAGTCGCCGTGTCGGGGTCTCTCCTCTCGCTCTCTCTCTCTCTCCTTGCGCGCGCCCCTTTCCCTTCCTCCTGATCGATACCCCTCACTGTCCTCTGCCCTTCGCGCTGCCCTCGATACCCTCCCTCTTCCTCCTCTCACTTCCCTCGCTCCCTTGCGTGTCGCTTTTCTGCCCTCCCGCGCGCGGCCGTCTCCCGACGCTGCAGCGCGGTCGAAGGAGCCCTCGTACTGTGCCTTGCGCCGCCACCCTCGGGGTAGGCCAGCCGTGTGTGTGTGCAATCTGCAGCGAGTCGATCTTGATCCTCCACGGGTGTGCGAGAGAAAGAGAGAGAGGGAGATACGTGTCGTTGAGCCGACTCCGCGCAACGTCGCCACTGCGCTACTTCTTGTCCGCGCGGGCCTGCAGAGGGACACGAGCCTGTGCCGTGTCGGGACGCAACGGCTGGCGACGCAAGCTGGCGGCCTGTGCGTGTGCGGTTCGTGGGGCTGGAGCGCGCAGGGACCGACTCGCTCGCAGATGACCGGTCCTTCCAAAGAGAGGATTGCAGCTCGCTCCTGTGTCAGTCTCTCTCTCTGATTGTGGGAGGACGAGCAACTGGGGGCACGGCTTGTCGCGCGACCGCGGCGTCGCCCTCCGGCCCTTGTCCCGCGCCGCAGCTCGCGCGCGACCCCCGTCCGTGCGCCGCAAGACGGCATACTTTCACAAGGAACGACGGATCGTCGAGAGCACGGAGCTGTGTCCCCTCGACGTGAGGTTATGAAGGCTCCGGCCTCGCCTCGAACGGACCTCCGCAAGGGCCCTTGCGCCTTTGTCGCGGTGCAGCGACAGCAGCAGCATCTTCACACCCTGCAGTGTCATGTAAATAGACGTGTGGGACGCACAAGGGACCCTAGCAGGCCGAATGCGCCAACTCCGCCCCGCTCCCCCTCCTTTCGCACTCTCTCGAGGCCTCCCCCCGGCCTCCTCGCGTCAGACCGGCCCCAGGCGCCTCGCCACGCACTGTAGAGGCGAAATGTACACTACTGATTGCAAGCGGCGTCCCCTGGACCCGTCCACCGGCCCAAAACTCGCCGTACGCGCCCCCAACCTCCCTTGACCTTCCAGATGCCTAAACGACGTCGCCCACGTTGCCTAGACGACGTCTCCCACGTTGATAGGCATCTCATCGATCTGAGTAGCGTAATGTTGCTCCAGGTCGCGCAAAATCTCCGCGAAAGTATTAGATTGGTGGCAAGGACGAGGCGAGGGCAAGGAGGGACAATGGCGCAATGCGGCGTCAGTAGAGCGTCCTCAAGGACGAAGGGGAGAAAACGGCGTCGCCGGTGCTCACCTTGATGTCCTCGTTGGTCGCAAACTGCGCAGGAGATACGTCAGCGACGTGCACATACTCTGGAGGCAGAAGGGGAGAGCGAGAGCGGACGCACGTTGATGGCGACGCCCTTGCGACCAAACCTCCCCGAGCGACCGATGCGGTGGATGTAGTTCTCGCGGCTGGGCAAGTCATAGTTGATGACGAGCGACACCTGCTGGACGTCGATGCCGCGGGCCCAGACGTCGGTCGTGATGAGGACGCGCGACGCGCCGGCGCGGAACTCGCCCATGATAGTGTCGCGCTCCTTTTGCGGCATCTCGCCGTGCATCGACGAGACGGTGAAGTTGGCTTCGCGCATCTTCTCCGTCAGCCAATCGACCTGGGGGCGGTGAGAGGGCGCAACGGAGTCAGTGGCGGAGAGGAGACAACGACGAGAGGAGGAGGAGGAGGACAGGAGGGCGCACCTTCCGGCGCGTGTTGCAAAAGATGACGGCCTGGGTGATGGTGAGCGTGTCGTACAGGTCGCACAGCGTGTCAAACTTCCAGTCCTCCTTCTCGACGGCGACAAAGAACTGCTTGATGCCCTCGAGCGTCAGCTCGTCGCGCTTGACGAGGATCCGGACCGGGTCCGTCATGAACTTTGTCGTCATCTCGAGCACGTCGTGCGGGAGCGTCGCACTGAGGACGACGACCTGGGTCTGCGGCGGGAGGTAGCGGTACACGTCGTAGATCTGGTCCATGAAGCCCTTGTTGAGGAGTTCGTCGGCCTCGTCGAGGACGAGCATCTTGATGTTGCGCGTGCGCAGGTGCCGCCGCTTGATCATGTCAAACACGCGCCCGGGCGTGCCCGACACGATCTGCTGCCCGTGCTCGAGCTTGCGGATGTCCTCGCCGATCGACGTCCCGCCAATGCACGCGTGGCACGACACGTTCATGTAGTCTGCGCGGCGCCCGGACGTGCACGTGTTAGTGGCAGGGGTCGCGAGGACTGCCAGAGCCAGGGAGAACGCACCGCCGAGGGCGAGGATGACGCTCTGGATCTGGGTCGCGAGTTCGCGCGTGGGCGACAGGACGAGGGCCTGGGTCTCGCGCACCGACGAGTCGATGGACTGGAGCATCGAGATGGAGAACGTGGCCGTCTTTCCCGTTCCGGATTGTGCCTGTCGGGTGCGTGCTTTGAGTGTCAGAGAGAACTGTGCAGCGCGAGAGGAGGAGAGAGAGGGAGAGGGCGCACCTGGGCAATGACATCGCGACCCTTGATGACGGGGAGGATGGCGCGCTGCTGGATGGCCGAGGGCTTCTCGAAGCCTGTCCGTGATTCGCGCGCGTAGAACATGTCAGCCTCGCAGTGCACGGAGGAGCTCAAGGAGAGAGGAGAGGGGGCCGCACCGTAGGCGTAGATGCCGCGGAGGAGGTCTTCCTTGAGGCCGAGCGCGTCAAACGTCGGTGCCTGTGGATGAGAGAGGTGTTGAGCACGTTGGCACGGGTACAGGGTCGACGGAACTAAGGTAGAGACTGACGACGGAGACGGACTCGGACGTCTCGAAGACGAGCTTGTTGTCCTTTGTGCGGTCGATCTGCGTGGGCAAGGTGCATCAGTCCAATGTGTCCGTCGATGTGAGCTAGGTGGCATGCAGCCCTGGGTGTGCAGGGAGGCCCGAGGGGCGAGGTGCTGATGGGGACGAAGGGGAGCGGCGAGGAGGGGGAGCGGGGTGGGTGGTGGCGGGGCGGGGGCAGGGCAGAACGAGGGGGAGGAAAGGTGGGGCGTACCGACATGCTGCAGTGCGTGTCCTGGACGGTCAAGCAGAGCAGGCAAGCACAGTGGCAGAGTGAGAGCCGGACCCGGCCCTCCTCGCCTCCTCGCCTCCTCCTCGTCGTCGTCTTCCCCCTCATCTCTCGCTTCCCCCACCACCACCCTCACCGACCTACTCCCCGCGAGTCATGGCGAGCAGCGTCATCGAAGACGCGAGGGCTCTCGCAGAGGACCAGGACTTGTTTGACCGCACCCTCGCCTCGCTCCTCGTCTCGCTCGACGCCCCGGTCCTCCCTCACCGCCAGCGCCTCGCCACCGCACACCGCGCCCACGACCTCGCAGACCGCATCGTACACCGCTCGGCCGCACTCACCGTCGCCCTCTCGCCCGACAACGACGAACGCGCACGCGAGATCGACGCCCTCTCCGGCCAGGGTCAACCCGGCCAGGACCTCGCAGATTTCTACCAGCGCCTCGCAAAACTCAAAGACTACCACCGCAAGTACCCCAACCAGGGCAACGTCCGCGTCGCAGGCGACCGCGACGTCGACTTTAGCGCCCTCGAGCAGGGCGACCCAGAGTGGCTCGACAAGCGCTTCACGGGCGAGGAAGGCCTCGGGAGGTACCTCGACCTGCACGAGCTCCACGACCGGTGGAACAACCTCGCCCCGGCGTCGAGCAGCGGTCAGGCCACGGCGGGGGGCTGGCGCCGCTACTCGTACCTCCAGTACCTCGGCGCCATCACCGACTTCAAGCTCTCTCCCCAGCTCAAGAGCCAACCCGACTACGCCACCTACCTCACGGACCTCCTCGCGTACCTGTCCAACTTTTACGAGCGCGTCCTCCCGCTCGGGGACCTCGACGCCGTCCTCGAAGCGGCCGACGCGGCGTTCGCGAGGCGATGGGACGCGGGAGAGGTTCCCGGGTGGGCGCAGCAGGCCGACGGCGCCGCCGAAGAGGGCAGCAAGGCCGAGGGTGAGGGCATCTGGTGTGCAGCCTGTGCGTCCACTTTCTCCTGCTGCGTCCTTTCGTGGGGCGCACCGCGCTGACCGCCTTTCCTTGGCTTGACCCACGTGCGCACAGGCCAAAAGTCCTTCTCGAAGGAGTCGGTTTACCAGGCGCACCTGACGGGCAAGAAGCACGTCAAGGCAGCTGCCAAGCTCCAGTTTGGATCCGACGCCCTCTCCGCCCCCGCTTCCGCCGCCCCCTCCTCGTCCTCCTCGCTCGCCTCTCTCCGACACACCAAGAACCGCGCCCTCGCACTCAAAGAGGCCCTCATCGCGGCCCTCTTGTCGCCTGCACCCGCAGACGGGACGGGTGCGCCGGCTCCGCTCGCGGGCATCCTGGCCGACACGCAGGCCAACACGGAGCGCCGCGCGGCGCTGACGGACAAGGAGCGCGCGGCCGAGGCCGAGGAGCTCGAGGCGCGCGAGGCGGCAGAGGCGGCTGCTGCGGCGGCGGCGGCGGCGCAGGGTGGTGCGGGGGCCGGTGGGACGGGCGGGAGGGGAGACGACGACGAGGAGGACGACGAGGGGAGGATCTACAACCCGCTCAAGTTGCCGCTTGGGTGGGACGGCAAGCCGATCCCGTACTGGCTGTACAAGCTGCATGGGCTCGGCGTCGAGTACAAGTGCGAGATCTGCTCCGACCACGTCTACCAGGGCCGGTGCGTCCTCCTCTCTCCTTCTCGGGCTGGGCAGAGCACAGCATCTGACAAACCGAACCCCCTCGTGCAGCAAAAACTTTGAGCGCCACTTCCAGGAGTCGAGGCACGCTTTCGGGATGCGCGCGCTCGGATTGCCCAACACGAAGCACTTCCACGAGATCACGCGCATCGAGGACGCCATTGCGCGTGCGTCGCCTTCCCTTCCCTTCCCTCCTCACCCTCTGCCTGTGCCTCGCTGACCAGGAGAGCTCCCCGCTCCCTCGTCTGACCCGCCCCTCCGCACAGTCGCCGAGAAGCTCAAGCAAGAAGGCCGCGCCGAGCTCAGCCACGCCGAGCTGACCGAGGAGCTCGAGGACGAGGAGGGCAACGTGTACAACCGCAAGACGTACGAGGACTTGAAGAGGCAGGGGTTGGTGTAGGGGTTGACGAGCTAGGGACTTGCGGTGCGATGGGGGGAGGGGAAGGGAGGAGGGGGGCGAAGCGAGCGAAATGCAGTGTTGTACCGCTCCGTGCTGTCCCTCTCTGGCCCGATCACGCACGGCATCTCGGTAGCGCCGCTCTCTCGCTCTGCGGCCGCCTCGAACAGGGGAAGAAGTCGAAGAAGCGGGTCGTCGCGGCGCGGCAGAGCTGGCATCGTTTACAACAAGCACTCGCGACTGCACTGTCCCCCGCCTCAGCAGTACCGGTCACTGCGCAGCGATCTCCAGTCAGCACGAGGACACACGAGAGGAAGGAGAGGAAAGGCGTGGCCGCACCTCTTGAGCTTGGCCCGGCGGTCGAGCATGGCCTCTGCGAGGCGGCCCTCTTTGCGGGCCTTTTTAAGGCTGCGCACATCCTCTGCCGTGCCGACGGACGACGAGCCCTGCCCGTGGCGGTGGAAGCGCTTGCTGCACGAGAGCGGCCGATCCCGAGGTCAGCACCAGGCACAGAGGCAAACCAGGGGAGAGAGGTGGGACGCACATGGCATCGACCTCTGCGCCAGCCAGGTCCGTCACGACCGTGTACCCCGCGTCCGGCTTGGTCTTGATGCCGTTGCGCTCGTTGAACTGCTGCTTGGCCATGACGACAAACTCGCCCTGCATCATGACCCTCCAGCGCTCCGTCTCGCCCTCCTTGTCCTCGTCCGCACGAAGCTCGACCTTGCCCCCCGCGACCACATCGACAGAGAGGTACTTGCCGTACGCGCTCCGGATCGCCATCCGCCCGCCGTCTCCCTCACTCGCAACAGCCTCGAGCGTCCACTCCTCCTGCATCCCGCGCGCCTCCCTCTCGGCGCTCACGCGCCCGAGCTCATCACTCGCGAGGAACCGGCCCGCGCCGCTCCGCAATGTGACCTTGTCGTTCGAGTCGAGGACGCGCGCACACACCCACACGTGGTGCACGTCGCTCGGCTCGTAGTGCTGCGCGGCGCCGGCGCCCAGCGTGGCCGCGTCCGAGGGGTCGACGAGCGCCTCGAGCTCGTCGGCGTCGAGGTGCGCGAGTGCCGCGGCCGAGTGGCCCGCGCTGGAGGACGCGGCGCCACCTGCGGCTCCCCCGGGGGACGGCAGCACGTGCGCGTAGACCTTGCCCGTCGTCGGGTTCGTCGCGACGCACACGGTCGGAGTTAGCTCCGTCCCGGGGAGGACGAGGTAGGTCGGGCCGAGGAGGAGCGCGGGCGAAGGCGCGGGGAGCCACCCTTCAAGGTGGGCGTCCGGGTCGACGCGACTGCCTGAGCCAGAGGCGTGCGCCGAGGAGCGCGAGGACGAGGACTTCTTCTTCTTCTGAGGCTTGTCGCCTTTGAACTTGAGGCCCATGAGGGGTGAGGGGGAGGGGGGTGAGTCGGGTAGCTGATGAGGCGGAGGGCCGCGGCGGCGCTAGCTTGAGAGGGCGCGCCGGTGAAGTGGTCGAGGAGTTGGGGTAGTCGTGTGTTGTGCTGGAGCTTCGCCAAGCGGGGTCGCGCGATTTGAGCGAGTGGTGAGGAGGAGAGGAGGCGAGCCGAGGGATCCAGGGAGGCGGTGTACATCACTGGCTTACCGACAAAGGAGAGACTGCAAGTGCGAGTGCAAAGGGGAACGCTACCACAACACAGACAGAACGATGAGACCGCCAAAACAAAAGAGGAAATCCCGGACGACCCTCGCCTCCTTCCTCGCGGGCCTCGCCAGCGAGACCCTCTCGCCCCCGTCGCCCTGCCGCTCTATCGTCCGGGCAGCTGCAGCGTATCGTCCCATGGGTGGCGGACGATGGCATTGTAGAGGTCGGCGGGCAGCGTGCCGATGAACTGAGCAACGAGGGGGATGACCTCGCGCGACCGGAGCGGCGGGAACGTGCGGAGGAGCTTCATGGGCCTGTGGACATCTCGGAGTCAGGTCTCAGGCTCTGCTGCGTCCAGACGCGGGTCGTCCCCACGAGCGAGGGCGACAACACGCCGATGCCGTCTTGCGGAAGCGAACGATACCCACTCACGACTTCTCCGCGAGCAGCGCCTCCCGCATGGCGCACAGCTGGGCCACGATGCACAAGACGTTGAGGCCCGCGCCCCACGCGAGCAAGAAATCCCACAGCTCGAGGACCTCGCGCAGGGGAGGGGTCGCGGCGCAGAAGGTTAGGATCGAGGGGAACGCGTAGATCTCGGCGCTGAGGTTTGAGGCGAGGAGGTGGGCGTAGAGAGGGGGGTCGATCGAGGCGAGGCAGAGGTCGACGAGCTGAGGGCAAGCGGGACGAGGCGGGCGTCAGTCGAGCGGTCGAGGCGTGGACACAGAGACGGGCCAAGTGACCCTGAGGGCGCGTGAAAGCTGTCCCGCCGCCTGCGCGTCACACGTGCAGAGCAGAGCAGAGCAGAAGGACGCACGTGCAGGGCGTCGTGCACACCGACAAGCGTAGGCTGGACGTAGCGCGGGACCTGCCCCTCGACGAACGAGGTGAAGCACGCAAACGCCTCGAGCTGGGACGGCAGGACGTAGAGGAACGGCGCAGCGAGGACGTTGAGCCCCTGTACGTAGGGCACGTGGGGGTCGATGGACGACGCGATGCCGCGCTCGGCGAGGAGCTGTTGACGCCAGACAAAAGCCTCAAGACAACGCACGAGGCGCTCTTCGCCGACCTTGTCGAGGAACTCTTTGTCGGTCGCGAGGGTGCGGAAGGTGTCGTTCTTGATCTTTTGGAAGAGCGGCGAGGGTTCGCGAGAGCTATGTAGGCGGTGCGGGATAATTGAGCCGGAGGGAGGGTGGGGGAACGAGGACGACGCTCAGGCCATCAGCGGTGGCCGTCTCGTCACGGGCAGAGGGAGGGAGGGAGGGGCCGACACGCACACAAGGTCAAGGTAGCACTCGGCATCGAGGAGAGGATGCAGGTCGCTCTGCGAGCCGGAGGGGACGGCGTGGAGCTGGAGGAGGAGCTTCCACACGCGCGGCCTCAACTCGTCGCCCTCTGGTCCCTCGGGCAGCGATTCGAGCAGGATGGTCTGTGGTGACCTCGAAGGGGTCAGCCCTGTCTCTGGAGAAGCGAGAGGGGAGAGGCGGATGGGCGAACCTTGCGGAGTTGGAGGAGGCGGTGCTCGGGCGAGTCGTCGACCGACGGCGACTCGAGCAGAGCGCGCAGGCGCCCAGTGGCCATCGTAGCGACTATTCAGCGCCCTGCGAAGCCCCTCAGAGACACCTGGTGGAGGCGCAAGGGGGGTCGAGGGCGGACAAACACTCGCTTGATCGTGCGCGCACCTCTTGCCGCCCTCTTGCCAGCGTCGACTCGGGCCAGACCTGCAAGTGGACGGCGCAGCTGTGTCAGCAGGACATGCTGCATGGACCCGTCGCCCTCTCTGCCCCGCCCAGCTTGCAACAGCTGTGCGCAACTCTCACCTTGCCTCTCTCTCCCCACTCACTCCTCGCCCCGCTGACCCGCCTCACCTGCCACGCAGGCGCAAACAGCCGACCCGACCCTCTCGACTGTGACGGTGGCTACCCGTGCTCAGCCTGCCGCACCTTGGGAGCTCGCTGCGCCTACCCTCGAGCGACCACTCCCCCCTCAGCTTGGACGACCATCGACAACGCTGCCGTCCAGCGATGGCCAGAGTCGACCCAGCTCGTCCCCGGCCAGGCTGTCGCCTTTCGCCTGACGGCCGAGCGCGACGCGCAGGGCAGGGTCGAGGCGTTTGGCCGCGAGTGGATGGTCGCCAACGACGAAGGTACGCCGGCTCGCCTCTCCGTCCACTGATGCTTTGCTGACCCGAGTTGCATCCTCACAGACCTGCGGATACGGCCGAGGCGCGGCAAGACGCGCTTGCTCTTCCCTGCCTCAATCGACGAGCGCGGCGAAACGGAAGCTGTCGACCTCGGGGGCGACGCGCTCGACTTTGCCAAAGAGGGCCAGATCCTGCTCAACCTTGTGCGTTTCGACTCCCTCTCTCGTGCACGGCAAGGCCGCGCCAAGCTGACTCGCCGCACACCAACCAGCATCAAGTCCTCCCGCACGACCCGCTCCAACCGACCGTCGGCCTCAACGCAGCGCTGCATGACCGCGGTGCCGCCGCAAAGCAGTCGCGCATCTTGCGGACATTCGAACCTGTGGTCCCAAACTTTGGAAACGTCCTTGCCGCTTGCGAGGTGCCGCTTGAAGGCGAAGCCAGCAGCAGCACGTGCATCGCGTTCCGGCGTGCCGCGACTCCGGGCGGACGACCGTGCGCTGTCGGGTGGGGCAGCTTTGCACCGCTGCCCAGAGAGCACCGTGCGCCGAGTCGCAAGGGCAAGGAGCGCGCGACAGATGAGGACGGGGCGCAGCCTTCGTCGGCCTTTCGCGCTTCGACCGCCTCACTCTTCACGAGCGATCACCCGGTCCGCCAGGTCGAGCTGTCCACCCTTGGCGACGGCTCATCCGCCCTGCTCGGCGTACGGACGCAAACCTCGCTCGACCTCGTGCACCTCTCCCTCCCTTCCCCGTTCGACGTCTCCCTCCCGCCGACACCCCTCTCCCGCTTCACCTACACCGCCGCGTCCCTCTCCCGCCGCCCCATAGCCGATTTCAGCTTCGGGCCCTCGCCCGGCGCAGGCCTCGTCGTCGACACCGACGGCGCCCTCTTTGGCTGGGGGCTCGGCGTGCGCGGCTCGGGCCGCATCGGGGATAAAGACTGGGCGGGTGGACAGCCGGAGATGTTTCGCTTGAGGAGGGGGAGGAAGAAGGGCGTGGGAGGGTATAGCGGGATGGCGAGGGTGCAGTGCGGCGGGGTGAGGGGGACGGACGCAGTCGTCGCCGTCGAGGATGAGGTGCTGCTGTATGACCTGCGGGTGCGGTCTTTCATGTCCTCCGAGCCCAGACGAGCCATGCTGACCTTTCCCCTCCGACAGTCGCCACGCGACTCGCTCCAGCTCGTCGACCCGTTCCTCCTCGCGCAACACCTCCCCCACGGCGAGACCGACCCCGCGCGCGTCGTCTCCCTCCTGCGCCGCTCGCCCGCCTCGCTCGCCGGCTCTGCCGCCCGTACAAGCCAGCACGTCGTCGCGACGACGCAGGACGTCCTCTACCTCGACGCGCGGATGCCCTCGCGCGCACTCCTCCGCTGGAAGCACGGCCGCGTCGGGCTCGAGGCCAAGGGCGCCGACCTCACCCTGTCGCTCCTCGAGGTGCCCTCTCATCCAGACGAAGCTGAGGCTGGTGTCGGCCGCGCAGCGCTCACGTCGCGGCTGCATCCGCATATCGAGCTCTACACGACGCAGTCCGACCCAACCATGGCGCCACGCTTTGCGCTCGAGCCCTATGCGGTATCCGGCCCGCAGATGGCGACTTCTCGCACTGGGGAGCGCCTCGCACGCGCGGGGACGGCCTTCGTGCCCTTGCCGCGGACACTCTCCGCCTCCTCCGCCGCGAGCGCGGAGGCAGCCGCAGACGCCATGGACGTCGACGGCGAGCACTCGTCCGACGATGACGACACGCCCGCCGTCCGCCGCGAGCGCCTCGCCGCCGCCGCGCGCTCGGCGCGCAACCGCTCGTGGCGCGTCGTCGAGGCCGGGTCGCGCGGCGAGCTCTGCGCGCGCGAGGTCGAGCTCGCGCGCTTCGCTGCGTCCACGGACGTCGACGACGACGAGGCCGGCGGGGTCGCCGAGAAGGGCGCGGCGCGGGAAGCGTACGGCGAGGAGGTTGCGCGGCTGGGGGCGGGGGCGGAGCGCGCGCGGAGGGCGCGGCTGAGTGGGGACAGGAGGAAGAGGGAGGAGGAGAGGTGGATGGATGTGAGGGCGTTGAGGAAGGCGCTGGCGCCGGAGAGGGTGCTCGAGGCGTGTGCGGCGGACGAGGAGGCGGGTGGGGAGGGGGTGGCGGACGCGGCGGCGAGGATCGTGCGGGAGGCGGCCGGGGTGGCTGAGGGTGACGTCGGAGCGTTAAGCGCGTGCGTGCTTGGGTGCCCCGACCGCTTATTGACGCGCACTCTGCTGACTTCCCCCTTCGCACAGGCTCGAGCTCCTCTCGCTTGCGCAGAAGCGCTCGACCGCGATGGACGACGACGACAACGACGACGCGCTCGCCGTCAAGCCGCTGCCTCGTCATTCACCCTACCAAGTCTGCATGCCCACCCCGTCCGACCCTGCCAGCGCCCTCGCGGCCTCCCTCACCGCAGCACCCGCCGCTATTTGTCTCGCCCCCGAAGACCCTCCCACGCACTTCTCCACCCTTCTCCCTCGCACTCCAGCTCCAGCTCCAGTCGTCTTCGCGCCGGAAGCCTCTCCCGCCGCCCGCCTGCGCGCCTTCGCCGCTTCAAGCGTCGCGCGCCAGCATGAGCTCGCCTCGCATGTCCTGCTCCCGCGCGCGATCGAGCCAGACGAGCCCTCCCGCGCTCCGAACCAGCCCCAGCCGACAGACGAGGACCCGCCTGCGCTGCATTTCTCGTACCTGCGGCCTCAGCGCCGCCAGCCCGCGGCAGCGGACGGCGCGAACGGAGGCGGCGGCGACGACCTTGACGGCACTGCGGCGCTGCCGCGACCGGGCATGCACGCCAAGACGTCTGCGAGGAGGAGGCGCCGCGAGCACGACCCGCCTTCGCTCGACTCGCTCGGCGCACGGCTCCTCCTCGCCGAGTGGCACGTCGGGGCTGACCCGCGGTCGTATGCGTGGCACAGCCCGTACGAGGACGACCAGGCGAAGGACCTCGATGCGCTCGCTGTGTCGCAGGCGCAGGCGAGCTCGTCGTCGAGACGCAAGAAGCGCGACCGCGAGGCTGCTGCCGCCGCCGCTTCGGCCTCGTCGTCGAGCTGGCAGCCGTCGTTCCCTCCATCGTCGGCTGGCGACTTTGCGTCGTCGCAGCACTCGTACTTTCCCTCGCTCGCGCCACCGCAGCTCCCGCCCGCGATCGGCAGCTCGCAGCCGCCGTCGCAGATGCAGTCGCAGGACTGGCCACACCTCGCGGCGACGCAGCCGAGCATCTCGGTCAGCGGTCCCGCCGACCCTTCGTTCGCAACATCGCAGCAGCAAGTTCCACCTGATTTTGGCGGCGCCGCTTCACAGGTCGTGCCGGGCGCGTTCGGGTCGAGGTTGGCAGTCGGGGGTCGGGGCACGGAGAGGGACAAGGACAGGAAGAAGAAGGCGAAGAAGCGCGTCTCTGGGTTCTAGCATGCTTTCAGCCGCTCCCGCTTTGTAGCACCACTGCACGGATAGCACTCGCATCTAGCAACAGCAAGCTTGTTGTCGTCAACCCTCACTTCGCGCGCTTTACTTCCGCCCGGCTTCTCCGCCTCACTCTCGCTCATTCCCTCGATCGCTCGCTTCGACCCAACGCTGTCACCTAGCACCACGGCGCGACCACGCACAACGCCCTAACCCCCGCCAGCCATGCAGCCGGAGAAGCGACCGGCGACCAGCCCGCCCGGGTCGAGTCGCCTCGACGTCCTCAAAGACGACGACTTGCTCCGCGACGCCATCTACCGTGCGTTGAGCTGATCTCCAGGGTCTGCGCAGCTCACTGCGAACCCCGGGCGCGCGTGCTGACGTCCCGCTCGTCACCGTCGCGCTCCTCCCCGATCTCTCTCCATCCGCGCCTCGACCTGCAGGGAATCGCACGACGCTCGCTGCGCTGACCGCGAGCTTCACGTCCACCGTCGCGGGGTGCGTTGCCCCTACTGCGCTCTCCCCGACGCGTGAGCTGACGAGCCGTGACTTCGTTTCCGCAGGTTCCCGCTTGACAGCGTCAAGTGAGTGTTGACTCTCCCTGCGATCTCGCGAGGTCGATCGGGCCATGCGCGGGCTTGAAGTGGCGTTGAAGCGAGCTCCAGGACTGACCCGCCGTGCCGAAACACCAGGTCTCGGCTGCAGGTCAAGCGGTACTCGAGCGTCCTCGACTGCGCCCGACGAACGTACGCAGAGGAGGGGATTCGAGGCTTCTTTCGCGGCGGTGCGTTCCTCGCCGAGTCTTTGAAGGTGTCGATACGAGAGCTGACCTTCGCGTGCGCGCCCACAGTCACCGTCCCGCTTGTGACGATCACACTCGTCCGCACCGCCTCCTTCTCGATCTACACCTGGACGAAGAGCGCCCTCGAGCAGCGACAACTCTTTGCCAAGGATGGGGCTGCGACGGCGGCGGCGACTGGGTTCTTGGGAGGCGCGGCGTCGGGCCTGCTGCTCAGCGTCGGGACGAGCGCGTTCGAGTACACCAAGATCAAACTCCGTCCGTCTTGCGCTTCTTCGCTTTGCCCGCTGATGCCGCGTCATGCTAACCCGCTTGTTGTGTCATGCAGAGCTCGAGTATCTCATCGCGTGCGTTCGCCATCGTCCCGTGCGCTCTTGCGGCCCGCCCTGACCCGCTCCCTCTCCCTTTCGTCGCCCTGCGCAGGATGAAGAAGGGTGTGCCGTACGAGCCGCGAGGGACCGTCAAGGGCTTCATGGATCTGTACCGACAAGGCGGCTTCATGGGCTTGTACACCGGCTTCCGCTTGCACGCCCTGCGGGATACGCTCGTGCGTCGGACTCGCCCTCTTGCCCTCCTCCCTCCCCCTGACTGTCCTGCTCACCGTGTTATGCATGGCAGGGCACGGGCATGTACTTTGGCATGTACGACAGCGCGCAGCACTTTATCAGCAGCAACCCGGACACGTTCGGCCAGGTCCCCGTCACCCTGTCAACGTTCGCGTGCGGATCCATCGGTGCGCTCCCGTTTCGAGCTGCCTCGCGCTGTGACACTGCTGCTCCGGATCGTGGCTGACGCTCTCGATGTCCTTGCGCAAAACAGCCGGTGTGTCGAGTTGGGCGGCGATCTACCCTGTCGACCTCGTCAAGGCCAAGGTGCAGCGCAATGCGCTCGCCGACGTCGCGTACGAGCGACCCTGGTCCATCTTCCAGCGCCTGTCGGCTGGTGGCGTGCCCAAGCTGTACCGCGGTCTCGGCGTCTCTGCCACGTGCGTCCTTCCTCTCCCGTCTGCTCGGGTCGCAATCGGTAGCTGACCCTCCTTCCTCCCTTTGTGCTGGCGGTCCCCAGGCGGAGCATCTTCACTCACGGCATCATGTGGACGATTCTCGAGAAGACGCGCACTGCCATCGCGGAGCGAACAGCGCCTCGTGGCGACGCCAAGCTAGAATAGACGATTGGTCTTCCCCCTCCTCTGGCCTTGGCTCGGGCGAGGCGCAGTGAAGGAGACGCCCTGCAGTACTCTGTTGTACAACACACACACGCTCCTTTCCTCTATCTCGATTGCTCTATACCCCTCCTTGTCGTTCGCATCGCATCCCCCTCACGCCTCGTCCTGCCCTCGCAGCAGCGTCCCTTCGTCTCGCTTCCCGTCTTCTCCCGCAATGTATCGCTCTTCGACGCACAGCTCACGCAGCCGACCCGGTGTCGTCCGCGGCCCCTATGTCCGCGTCTGCGAGCGTGCGCGTGCGCGCGATCGTCCCGCCGCCGAGACACCAGCTGCCGCGGTACAGCGCGACGGTCTGTCCCGGCGAGACGCCGACGAGTGGGGCCTGGAGCGAGAGGTGGAGCGTGCCATCAGGGCTGGAGGGGCAGACCGGTCAGGACTTGAGTGCGACGAGGGAGAGGGGAGGGGCCGCACCGGCGCTTGACGATGCAGTTGGCGAGAGCGCCTGCGGGCAGGGAGCGCGTTTGCGCCTCGGCGGAGAAGCCTGCGGGGTCGTCCACCTCGCTTGGCGGGTGGAAAGGCGAGGTCCAGCGGAAGTCGGTCGTCTCGATGGCCGTGCAGCGGAGCATGGGAGAGCTGGTGCGCGCGCCGCACATCTCAGTCAGCTGGCGTGATTGGAGCAGGAGAAGAAGGAGACGCACCTCTTTGGCACTACGATGACAACGTTGCGCTCGGTGTCCTTGCGCCCGACGAACATCTTGTGCGGGAAACCGGACAGCCGCGCGCCTTCACCGACGGTGAAGCGCCACAGCCCGCTGTGCTCGCCGACGACGCGGCCATCTCCAGTCTCGATCTTGCCAGGCGACGGCGAGAGGTACGAGTCTGGAGACAGAAGCGGTCAGTCGAGCGAGGTCTCACGGGAGGAGGCTGAGAAGGCTGAGAAGGCACGCGCGCACCGAGGAAGCCAGAGAAACCCTTGCGCGCGCCGACAAAGCAGATGCCCATGCTGTCCTTCTTGTCGCCCGTGTGCATCCCCCACCGCCGCGCGAGGTCGCGCACCTCGTCCTTGGAGGCGAAGCCGCCGAGCGGGAAGAGCGTCCTCCGGAGGGCGGACACCGGCGACGTCGAGAGGTAGTGTGACTGGTCCTTGGCGAGGTTGGCTGCGCGGTGGAGGGCTGGCTCGGCGGTGTTGAGGGGAGAGGGGAGCAGTTGGGCGTAGTGGCCCGTCGAGATCCAGGCAGACGCATCGCGAGCGAGGAGGCGCTCGGGAAGTACCTTGAACTTGATATGCCTGTTCGCAAGGGGGAAACACCAACTGTCAGACTCTCTCTCCCTGCCGGAACGACAGCAGCTAGAAGAGACGGCGCATGCGCACTGGTTGCAGGTCACGTCCGGGTTCGGGGTCACACCCGCCGCCCAGCCCTCGAGCGCCGGCTCAAAAACGGTCGTCCAGTACTCGCGCGTCAAGTCGACCAGCTCAGGCTTGACGCCCCCGAGGTGCTCGCGACAGACGCGCCGCACGTCCTCCCAGTCGCGCTCCCACTCGCATCCGCCCGACCCCCTCTTCTCCTCGTCGAGCGTGTCCCAGTTGCGCATGAAGACGGGCGAGACGTCGTAGCCTTGCTCGAGGAGGAGGCGGGTCGCAACGCTGCTGTCGACGCCGCCCGACATGCACGCAAAGACCTTGGTTCCTGGCGGCGGCGGCCCCCACTTCGTCGTCGATGGGGCGCGGGCTTCGTCGGCGCTGACGGGGGACGAGCAGAGCCATCGAGCTGCGCTAGGAAGAAGGGCGGTGCGAACTCGTCGTTTCGGTGCTCGTGCGGCGGCGACACGAGCCGATGAGAGGGCAGGCTCGCCCGTGCGGCGCAGCATGGCGGGTCGACTACTAGAGCCAACGAGCGACGGCATGGTCTGCTTTGAGAGCCTTTGTCGAAGCTCTGGAGACGGGTGGCGGGTCGACTGGCGGTGCAGAAGTGAAGCGGTGGCGGTTGAGGAGGCGAGCGATGGACTGCAGCCAGGTCGACATTCGACCCGACACTCACCCTCGCTCTGCGCAGTTGCGCCTTGGCCTGTGCTGTCTGTACGACTGCTCTCAAGAGGATTGTCAAGCTCCCGCCGTGCCCCACGCCTGACGACGGTGCGAAACGCTCTCCCACCCCTCAGACCACCCGTCCCTCCGAGCACAGCATCCCCTCCCCTAGGCGCTCGATGAACTGGACGAGATCAGTTCTGATGCCTTTATACACCCCCTGGACCCATGACTAGGCCGGCCGAAGTTGCTGTCGCTGACATCGACACCTCTCCCTCCTCTCGCAGCCAATCACACCTCGCCATCCTCTGTCTTGCTATACACGCCTTGGCCAGCCTCTAAGCAGCACCAGCGGGCGTGCGACCACTCACACGATTTTTGCAGCCGCACCCGACCCCCTACTGTGCCGCCCAAGACGGACTGCACGACGCTGTGACCCTTCCGACCTCGACTTCCCCGTCCGCTCCTGCTCGCCCCTGTGCGCCAATCGACCGTTACGAGTATGCATGACGCACACCGCGTCGCGACCTGCTACCGCTCGCTGGTCGCCAAAGGCCGTCGATGTCTCGCACGCGCGCATCCCACCGTCCTCGCCGGCTAACCACCCACCCATACGCTGCAATGCGACCCTGTGCGCCCCCAGACACTGTCAGAGATGTCCCGGCCGAGCCTTGGAGCCAGCATGCAGACGGAAAGGTCCGAATCTAACGCTGAGAGCGGGATGAGAAGGTGAAAGCAGGGCCTGACGCGGCTCTCCCCCGCGCGGTCGGCTTGCTGCGCAGTCTGTCCGCCCTCGAGCGTCGAGAGAAAGCCTGCAAGCACTCGACTAAGGCCAAGCAAGCCTGCCAGCGAGAGCCGACGAGCGAGAGACCCCGCGAGGCCTGACCTCGAGTCGTCGGGACCCTCGCCTAGCTCTCTCGCCGTCCCCCACTGTCGCACTCGCTCTCGAGAGGGCTTGCACGTCTCACTCAGCAGCGTAAGATCGCACGACAGACTTTTCTAGGCCGTCCACTGCGTCCTCCGCGGCGTGCCCACTTGTCATCGCCCACCCGCGACCCACCGACCCTTCATTGCAGCAGGTCCGCCCGCCATGGCCAGCCCCTCGCCGGTGCCGCCGACCTTCATCTCCAGCCTCGACATCGTCTTCTCGGACGATGAGGGCTCGTCTGGGTCCCCTGCGTCGACCCGGCTCGCCAAGTCGTCGTCGGCTCAGGGTCAGCTGGGAGCGGGAAACTCGTCCACCAAGGAACGCATGACGACGGGTGCTGTGAGCCGCATGAACGTCCGCGCATCAAAGGCGACCGCTCTCGCCGCCATGGCAGCCAAGGCTGCCGCCGCCGCCGCGCAGAGCGAGCCTGCCCCTCCCTCTCCCGCCGCCGCCGCTCCCCCCGTTGTCAAGAAGGAAGAGATCCTCGGCGCACATCCTTCCAAGAACCCTTACCGCCAGCAGTTCAACCCCCCGCGGGCCCCGCCACTCGACTACTCGACCCTGCGCATGGAGGCGCCCCGACTGCCCAACCCGCCGCCGCGCGACAAGCCGCGCATGTTCGAGCTCGAGGAGGCGCCCGTCTACTTCCCGACCGTCGAGGAGTTTGCGCACCCAATGGAATACATCGAGCGCATCTCGCCCGAGGCGAGCGAGTACGGCATCTGCAAGATCGTCCCGCCTGAAGGATGGCGCCCGTCTTTTGCCATCGACAGCGAGGTGCGTCCGTGCTGCGGCTCTGCTCCGCCTGGCACGAGCGCTGACCAACCTCGTACGCCCGCAGACTTTCCGCTTCAAGACCCGCCTGCAGCAGCTCAACTCGATGGAGGCGTCGGCGCGCGCCAGTCTCAACTTCCTCGAGCAGCTCTACCTCTTCCACCGCCAGCAGGGCAGCTCTGGCATGACTCTTCCGGCGATCGGTGGCAAGCCTGTCGACATGTGGCGACTCAAGCGCGAGGTGTCAGACCTAGGAGGCTACCACGCCGTGCGTCCCTTTCCTCCTGCTTTTGCCGCGACTCGGGCTCTTTATCCTGACTCGCTTCCTCTTGCTGTCAGGTAACGCACGACCGCAAGTGGACGACCGTCGGCAAGGCGCTCGGCTACAACGTGGCGCTCAACACGAGCATCTGCTCGCAGCTCAAGGTCGCGTACCACCGCATCATTCTCCCCTTCGACGAGTACACCAACCGCGTCAAGCTCGCCGGCGGACCTGCCCCGCCTGACCCGGTCAAGGAGGCCGCGCTCGCCGCAGAGGACGCCAAGTCGGCCGAGATGAAGGCATTTGCTAACAAGCTCGCCAACTCGCCGCCTCGCGGTGCTGCCAACGGCTCGTCCGACTCGCCCTCGGCGCCCCTGTCCGAGGCGGGCCCGAGTCGACGGATGCAGGAGACGACCGACAAGGTCAGGACGGCGTCGGACAAGATGCAGGAGGACCGCGAGTTCAAGCTGAGCACGCGCTCGGCAAAGGACACTCGCGCGCCAGGCGAGGTGCGTCTGCCCTCTCTGTCCACCTTCAGTCGCAAGACGTTGACCTGTCTACTCTGCAGTCGTGCGAGGTCTGCCTGCTCGACCACGACCCGGACCGCATCGTCCTGTGCGAGGACTGCGACCGCGGGTACCACCTGTCGTGCCTCACGCCGCCGCTCAAGCAAGTCCCGACGTCGCAGTTCTACTGCAACCAGTGCCTTCTGCTCAACGGCGCCGATTACGGCTTTGAGGAAGGCCAGGACCACAGCCTGCACAGCTTCCGCCGCCGCGCCGACGCGTTCAAGCGCAAGTGGCTGCAGGACCACCCGCTGCCGGAGCGCAAGGGCAAGGGGCGCGCCGAGGACGCGCCTGAAGGGGCGGTCGACGACGACGTGTGGGGCGAGCAGCTCGCCATCGAGGACCACTTCGAGCGCGAGTTCTGGCGCTTGGTTGAGTCGCCGCAGGAGACGGTCGAGGTCGAGTACGGCGCCGACGTGGCATCTACCAAGGACGGAGCGTGCGTTCTCTCCCGCTCTCTGCGTCCCTCGGACGAAGCAGCGACTGACTCCCCGAGATTTGCGCGCAGCGGCTTCCCCAACCTCGAGGTTCACCCGAACGACCCGTACTCACGTGACGGCTGGAACCTTAACAACCTGCCGATTCTCTCGGGTTCTCTGTTGCGCTACGTCAAGTCGGACATTTCGGGCATGACGATTCCGTGGATCTATGTCGGCATGGTCTTCTCGACGTTTGCGTGGCACAAGGTGAGTTTCCCCCCTTGCCCTGCGCCCCTTTCTCGTTCTGAAGCTCACACCCTCGCTCGCCACCCCACTCCTTACAGGAGGACCACTACAGCTACAGCATCAACTACCACCACCTCGGCGACACCAAGACGTGGTACGGCATCCCCGGCGAGGACGACGAGAAGCTCGAAGCCGCCATGAAGCTCGCGGCGCCCGAACTGTTCGACCAGCAGCCCGACCTCATGTTCCAGCTCGTGACGCTCATGAGCCCGGGTCGGCTCAAGAAGCACGACGTACGCGTGTACGCCGTCGACCAGCGGCCCAACGAGTTCATCATCACGTTCCCGCGCGCGTACCACTCGGGCTTCAACCACGGCTTCAACTTCAACGAGGCCGTCAACTTCGCCTTGCCCGACTGGCTCGACAACGGCCTGCGCTGCGTCGAGCGGTACCGGGACATCAAGAAGAACCCCGTCTTCAGCCACGACGAGCTCCTCGTCACCATCTCGCAGTGGGAGAAGGACCCTCGCACGTCGCGCTGGCTGCTCGCCCACATCCGCGAGATGGTCGACCGCGAGCTCGGCGCGCGTGAGGCCCTGCGCGCGGCCGACTCGGCGCCGGAGGAGGTCGTCGAGCCGTGGGACCGCGACGAGGAGGACTACCAGTGCCAGCACTGCAAGTGCCTCGCCTACCTCTCGCAGGTCGTCACGGACGACGGCAAGGCTGTCGCGTGCCTCGACCACGCCTCGACGCTGCCCCCGGGGCCCAAGACGCTCCGCGTCCGCTTCACCGACGCCGAGTTGAGCCAACTCGGCAACCGCGTGCACTCGCGCGCGCAGAAGGCGCAGCGCCAGCCTGACCCGTCGACGGGCCTCCTCGAGGGCATGGACGCGCCGCGGCAGAGCGGGCGCAAGCGCAAGCCGTCGCAGGCGCTGCTCGAGGCTGCGGGCGAGGAGGCGCCGCCTGTCGCGCAGCGGGTCAAGCGCTCCGAGTCGGCCGAGGAGGACGAGTACGACGAGGCGGCGCGGTACGATGACGTCGTGCGGGGACCGCCGGCGCACGAGCCCGTGCACCCGCACCCTCACCCTCATCCTTCTTACCACCACGTGCCTCAGTCGCACCATCACGACCCGGCACACGTCCAGTACGATGACCAGGGCGACCTCGTCGTCGGTGGCGGCGGCGGCAGCGTCGACCTCTCGGTCCCTCATGCCGCTGCACCACCCCAGCACGCGTCGCACTACTACCACCACCAGCCCGACGCTGCCGCAACGGGTGCGTCGTACCACGGTGGCGGCAGCGACATCGTCGTCGGCGACAGCGGGCTCTACTCGACGGGCCGCGCCGAGTCGCCCGCGCAGTACGGCATGCACCAAGTTCAGCCGTCGAACGGCTTCTCGCCGCCACGCGCCGCACCGTCTGCGCGGCCCGCCTCGTCGACGTACGGCAGCCACGACGGCTGGGCAGGCGACTCGGCAAACGGCTGGCAGTAGCCGTCTCGCTCCCCTTCTCTTGTGCCCTATCCTCCTCTCCTCTCTCTCGTCTCGTCTCGTGTGAATTACGAGTGACGTCCCTCCCGCTCCCGATGTGTTGCTCTGCGTTTTGCCCCCAGCCCCCTCCCCCATGTGTACCTCTCGACTCGGCGCCGCATTGCACTCTCCTTTCAGTCACCCCGTCGGAATCGAGCTCATGCCGGAAGACTTTGTGGCACAAGTACATTGCACGGGCGTCCGCCACCCCCGCACGCTCGCACGCGCGCAAGCCCAGGCGAGAAGGCGTACGAACCCGTTCACTCGATCCTGCGCCTTTTGCCGTCCTCCTTCGGCTCGTCGATGTCGTCGTACGCCCTCCTCGTCCTGCGGTCCTCCTCTGCGCCCCTCGGCGGCGCAGCAGCAGCAGCGGCAACAGAGCTGCTCGGGCCCCGGGAGCTCCCCCGGCGGTCATCGTCGTCGTACCCACGTCCGGACGACCTCCTCGGCTCGGCCCCGTCGTCGCCGTCGCGCCGCGAGCTGCGCCGACGGTCGTCGTCGTCGTACCCGCGCCTCCGCTCGTCGTCACGCGACGAGCGGTGGCTGCTGCGCTCGGCGGCGCCATCGTCGCCCGTCCTCCTCCGCTCCCTGTCCCGGTCCGACTCGTACCGCGACGAGCGACGGTCCCTGTCCCTGTCCCTGTCGCGCTCCCTCTCCCTCTCGCGGTCCCTGTCGCGCTCGCGCTCCTTCTCGCGCTCGCGCTCCCGGTCCCGGTCCCCTCCTCCTCCTCCTCCGCCGCGGTCGCTCCCCCCCGCACTCGCACGCGGCGCCTCGCGCGTCCGGCTGCGGTCGCGCCGGCTGCTGCTGCCGGCGCCCTCGCGCGGCGCCGACGACTCGCGCCCGCTGCCGCGGCGGAGGCGCTTCTCGGGCGGGATGGGCCGGAAGGCGACGCTGAGAGACTGGGTCGACCCGCCGGACATGTGCCCGTTGGGACCGCCCATGCCGTGGGGACCGCCGGGGCCACCGGGTCCGGACGACTGGACGGTCGGGATCGGGGCGGTCGGGAGAGGTCCGCGCGCCTTCCACTCGTCGAGGAGCTGGCGCAGCTGGTGGTAGCCGAGATGCATCTGGGCGGGTCGCGAAGTGTGAGCGGGCCAATGGGCGCGCTCGATTGGGCGAAAGAGGCAACAGCCGCAGACGTACCTTTCCTCCAAAGTGGTCGGCGAGACGCCTGTCCGAGTCAAGGATCGAGAGGTACGCGCCGCAGATGTCGCACACGCGCAGCTTCTGGTTGCCCGACGCGCCGGCCGTGTCTGTGAGTTGCTGCAGCTCGCGCTCCTTCTCGAGCTTCTCAGCCTTGAGCGCCTCGGCCTTGGTGAGCTGCGTCATCGACTCCTCGACCTTTCCCTGCGAACCGAGCATCTCGACCTCTGCCATGGCGGCCTGATAGGCGCCCTCGATCTCGCCGACTTCGCGCATCTGCAGGGGCGAACAGTCGTGAGTGTCTGCGCTGTGAGGAGCACGAGGACGCGACGAGGAAGATACGCACCAGGGCCGTCGTGCGGTTGTTCTCCTCCGGCGTCTTCTCGAGGCGGCGGTGCGCCGCCGCGATCCTCCTGTCGCACTCGCCGACAAAGCCGTGGATCTGCGTGGTTCGCGAGCTCTGTCAGCGGCTGATACCTCTTCTCGCGGGTGGAACCGAACAAAGCGGCAAACGAGACGCACGACCGACTCGTAGTTCATCTTGAACGAGTTGAGCATCTTGATCTGCTGCTCGTCCTTGTCCTGCTCGGCCTTGCGGCGCAGCTCCTCGTACTCGTTCTTGAGCTTGATCGAGTGAGTCTTGGCGCACGGGCCGAGGTCCATTTTCTGCGGGGCGAACAGAGGTGAGCAGGCTGCGGACGAGGCGGCGTGAGGACGAGGGCGGGGCCGCACCGTGTTGGTGAAGAGGTCATGCGGGCAGATGCCGGCGACAAAGGGGTGACAGAGCTTTGTGTCGTACAGCGAGATGTCGTGCGTGACGATGCCGAGCGCCTCTGTTGACGGCGGGGGAGAGGGGGAGGGAGACGATGAGGGAGTGCAGTGACCGGGGCAAGGAGGGGGCGAAGAGGGGGCACACGGGAGGGGTGGACAGTGTCAGTACTGCATGTTGGATGCGCCAAGTGTGATTCTGCCGCCAAGGCTGCCGTGCGAGGGACGAGGCACGGCCGTGTGGGAGGGGGGGAGATGGGGCGGAGAGGGGAGGCGAGCGCCGAGAGTGAGAGAGAGAGAGAGAGAGCTGCGCACCTGCGCCCATGAGCTGCTCGAGGAGCTTCCTCTGCTGCTCTGCCAGTCGCCCCATCCTGGCGTGTGCACAAGTGACGCGGGCAACGAGGGGGGAGAGGAGCCGGCCCTCGCCTGCGCGCGCGCCTGCGCCTCGTCGTGGTCAAGTCCCACTCGCCCCTGGGGTGACTCCTTCCTCTCCTCTCCCTGCACCTTCCTTTGTCGACACAGGGGCACCGCAACCATTCACAAGAAAGACGACAGGAAACAGATCGACCAAAACACGACAGACAACCCCCCGGGCGACACCAAGCAGGACCGGAACGAACGGGCCTCGACGGACCAACGCGCAGAATCACGCGTGCGCGATGTCCCTGAAGCAGCGGTACATCGTCTGCCCCGTGCCAAGCTGCTCCTGCGGGCCGGTGTGAGGGAAAGGTCGTGGACGTCAGTCGCAGAAGCCACAAGAGAACGGAGAGCGCAGGAAAAGGGACGCGCCTCGTCCAGCTCGTGCATCTCGTAGCGCAGCGCCTCGTTGCCCTCCTGTAGCTTCCTCCACGTGCGTCTCGCAGCGCGCGGGCGACCGTCGACTGCGGGCAAGCTGCCGGGTGAGCACGAGATTCAGCGGCGACGTCAGGCGCGCATGGCGACGCACGGGCCTGCACGGAGGCGACGAGCCTCTCCTTGTCGCCCCCCCCCGATGCCCCGAGCGACCAGCTCGTCGATCGAGGCGGCGAGGGTCTGAGCTCGCTTCTCGACGAGCGCAAAGCCCGCCTCGTACTCTGCCGCCGAGCGTCCGAGGTGCGACCTTGGGCGGTCCAGCTGTGTCGCGTTGACGAGCTTTTCGCTGAGCGGTCTCGCGGTCAGTGCCAATGCTACTGAAGGATACTCAGCCTTGGACAGACACGCACTTCTGGTCGAGCTGCTTCCGGAGCGCCGCGTCCGCCTCGCGCTTGCCCTTGTCGATGACCTGCCGCAAGTCGCGCTGGGCATCGGCGAGCCTCTGCTCCGCCGGCCTGACGATCGACTTGTCCCAACCCTTTCCGAGTGCAGGTAAAGCCCCTCGTCAGCAAATGTGTAGTGAAGGAGCCGCAAGGGAGGAGGTCCTCCTCACCGACATGGCGCGAAAGTACTTCTGCAGGCGACTGGGATCGGTACTGTGGGTCAGTGCTGAAGAACATGGCCCAGCTGTACTCGCTCCGGAGAGCATGCCTTCGCAGTGAGTCACAGCAGCGAGAGCGAAGCGGCACTGACTCACGGCGAGGAGCTCGTCTGGCCAAGCCCCTCCTCCTCCTCGTCCTCCTCGTCGCCATTCTCGCCCTCGTACCGGTCACCGACCTCTTCCAACCCTCCCTCAAGCTCTACGTCGTCGTCGGTGCCCTGCTCGTAGTAGCTGACGCGTTTCGAGGTCGAGGCACGAGAAGCGCGGCCGGCTGACGGGCTCGCGACGGTCTTGCTCGGGCGCGACGACATGGCCATCTCGCTGGGTGTCGTTGGACGCGTCGAGGGTATCGCTGGGCCCGCAGACGAGGGGTCGAAAATGCGAAGAGGCGCGAGCGGCCGATGGAGAGCACCGAGTCGTGGGGGCTCAAGATGCACGGGACCCGAGGCGAGGCAGCTGGGGACCAGGTGTTGCGACGTATACGGTGAGCCTTGCGAGGCAGCTGTGGGGCCGAGAGCCGAGCAGATGGTGGACGCAAGCCAACCCCGGCCGCGCCGGTCGCTCGGAACTTCGCCCCTGACACTTGAACGCGCCTTGCGCCCAGCCGCTCACCACTGCGCCAGCTGACCGGGCACAAGAGCTACTGGGACGCTATTGGAAGAGCTCTCTGCTGTCCACTATCCCGTGCGGACGCTCTCCCGTGCTCTCGTCGACTCGGTGTCCTCGTTCGTTGCTTGTCATCTTTCTGTGGTGCTGTTTCACTTCTCGTGCAGCCGTAGCCGCTGTCATCCTCTATGGCGGCCTCCAAAGGGGTAAAGTACGGCGACCACCTGCGCAATGTCGGCGAAGAGGCTGTCGCAGGCTTCTCAGCTCGCCAGGCTCGTGCGTGGCAAACTTTCAGGCGCTTCGCGTCTGTCTTCGCGCTTGAGACTAACGATCCGGGGCGAATTGCAACAGAGGGGCGTAACGACGCTGTCGAGGATGTTTCGGCCTCGCTTTGGGCCTGGCCGGTTCGCTGCTTCGGCCCGCCGCAGGCCTCGCTCCTCCAGCCTGACGCGCTCCCTCGCAGTGCCCGCTCCTGCTATGTCTACTC
The DNA here is from genome assembly GCA_006352295.1 of Rhodotorula diobovata. Classification (NCBI taxonomy): domain Eukaryota; kingdom Fungi; phylum Basidiomycota; class Microbotryomycetes; order Sporidiobolales; family Sporidiobolaceae; genus Rhodotorula; species Rhodotorula diobovata. The sequence continues at coordinate 43,988 of SOZI01000072.1, read as the reverse complement.
GCATACAGGAAGCTCTCGGGCATCCACCGCAGTGTCCGCCGCGCCCGTCTACGCTGCGAAAACGGCTCGAGGGTCGAGCTGCGGTCGCTGCAGGATGAGGTTGCGCAGCGGGAGAAAGAGGTTGTTCTCCGGATCGCGCGCCAGCTCCTTCAGGTGCTCCCAGCTCTGCCACTCCCACCGCTCGCACTTCTCTGGCTCGAGGACCTGCGAGGGAGGGAGGAGTGGTGAGGAGGAACGCTCCTTGCTCGCACGAGCGGCAACCCGAACAGACTCACCTCGGGGTGCGCGTCGTCCTCGACACGACATGCGACAAACAGCGTCACGTAGTGCTTGCCCTCGCGGGCGAAAATGTCGTTCGTCGCCGTGACGAAGCGGACGTCCTCCTCGCGCACGACGAGACCCGTCTCCTCGGCGACCTCGCGCACCGCGCACGCCTCGGGCGACTCGCCGACTTCGAGGTGCCCGCCTGGAAGCTGGATCGCCCCTTCAAATGCAGTGAAAGGGAGCAGAGTGAGGCTGAGGTCGGGCACTGCGTCAAGAGCGAGGGACCGGGCGCACCTGCGCCGTGGCTGCCCTTTCGAACGCCGACGACAAATTCGAGCTTCGAGTTGAAGAGGAAGCAGCCGACTCCTACTCGCACTTGCGAACTCATCTCGGTGGCAAGGAGAGAGAGAGGGAGGATGGCAGAGGATCGGCTCGCAGGTTGGTGCTCGACCGCATGGTCCGCCTCGTCCTGTTCGAGGGGGCGCCATCTGTGGCGCAGTGCTACAGCTCTCTCGACTCGGCCACGACTGCCACAGGATCCTGGGACACGTTCACTGTCGAGCTTTCGCCTCCTCCCTCGCCTCATCAGTCAACCCCGACTTCTCCACCTCGACACTCCTTCAAGGACGCCGCGCCAGCTTCACAACCCCCGGCCAAGCGCAGAAGACCTTCGCCGGTGCTCGATGGGAACCCTTGGGACGTGACGGGCTCGCAGTTTCAGGATGCGGACGAGAGTGGGGCGGCACCCAGTCGGCCAGCGAACGCAGCGGTTTCGTCGAGCGACTCTGAGCCCGACAGTCTCGAGGTGGCACGGAGGAGGGCGCGTAGGAGGTCGTCGTCCTCGCCCGAGATCCAAGCGCTGAAACAGGAGGACGAGGACGAAGGCGCCTCGAAAATCAGTGCGCTCCATCTTCCTCTTGACCACGGGAAGACACAGCTCACTGCCCACACCCAAACAGGCTTCATGATGCCGCCGCCGACCCAGAGCCGCGCGGGGCACTCGGCCGTCTTCCGTGCTGAGCAGTCGCAACCAGCCGTCCAGCCGCCGCACGACGTCTCGTTCCCCTCTCCTCCAAGCGCCCCGCTCCCCGACGTCTCGCGCAACATCAGCGACTACACTGCAGACGACTCGTACGACGCGACGTACGCCGACGGAGTCTCGCTCGGCGCGCCGCCGCACTTGCCTTGGAAGGTCTACCACCTCACGCCGCTCAACGAGCTGCGCAAGAAGCTCTTGAACGCCCGGGGCGCGCCTCCGCCAAGGGTGTCGGTCCTCGCTACCGTCAACAGCTTTGAGCAGCGCGACACGGCCAACGGCAAGGCGCTCACCGAGGTGACCCTCATCGACGACTCGGGGCAGCATGCCAAGCTCGTGCTGTGGGGAGCGGCGGGCATCGAGATTGCCAAGTTCATCCGGCGCGCAGACATCATCTACGTCGACAGTGCGCCCTCCCCCCTTCCGAACTCTATTCTGCGCTCCTTCCCGCGCGACTGACCTCGTGGCCGTCGGACGCGCGCCTCGTTTCGCAGACGTGACCGTCAAGGAGTACCAGGGCGCGATGCAGCTCTCGTTCAGTGACCGCGACTCTCAACTCGGCATCTGCTGGCGCTCGCACGTGCTCGACGAGGACGACTACCGCTATCGATTCCACGAGGAGTGGCGCAGACACCATGTCGAGGCCGAGGAGGTGCTCAAGCAGGCAGAGTGGTTCGCGAGGCGGTTTGGGTGAGCTCTGAGTCGGTGCACTTCCGTCTTTGTCCTGTTGTTGTCAACCAATCGCCGCTTGACTCGCGGTCTGAAGGCGAGAGCTAGGCTGGAGGCCTGCGCGCAGAGAGACGGCGAGGGGTGCTCCTTCCTGGCTCGCGCGTGGCGAGCGCGTCGCCGTCACTCTTAGACTGCCCTGAGAGAGCTCGCCAGCCCAACAGCTCATCAAAGGAAGCGGTGAGCGCACTCAAGCTCGACGCGACCCCTCGACCACCGGCAGGAATTGACCTTCGCGTCCCCCTCCCTTCGCCTCATCTTCTGCTATCTGAGACGCGCACAGTCCTCTACACATCATTCAGCACTTCCTGTGCTCCCTCCACCGCGTCGTTCGCCTCTCCTCTCTCATCGCCCGGCCCCACCTCCCGCAGCGACTCTCCCCCTTCTTGCAGCCTCAGCCGCACAGCTCGTTGCGTGCCCTCGCCACTGCACACGCAATGCCGCCCAAAGCAAGCTCGAAGCGCACGCCAAAGCGCAAGGCCGACGACGAGCCCGAGCAGGACGTCGACGCGGTCCCCTCGACATCGACGCCCACGGCCGACAAGAAGGAGGAGTCGCCGCTGACGGACCTCGAAGAGGACGAGGACGACAAGCCGCAGAAGAAGAAACGCGCCAAGAAGGAGAAGGAGCCCGTCAAGCCCCTCGACCCGTCCCTCCCGACCAACAAAACGGTGCCAGACCCCGTCGAGCCGTTCCCGCGTCCGCCTGCCGGGTGCATCAGGATCTCGGCATGGAACGTGGCTGGCTTGCGAGCGAGTGAGAAGAAGGGTGCGTCGCTCTCTCCCTCTCTCACGGAAGACCTCCGCAGAACCTAGTGACGAGCCCGCCTCCTCGGCACACAGGATTCTCGCGCTATGTCGAGGCCGAAGACGCCGACATCCTCATCGTGACCGAGACCAAGACGCCCGAGATCAAGCTCGCCGCGCTCGACGACCGGTACGAGTACCGCTTCTGGGGCGACCACACGGTCAAGAAGGGCCAGGCGGGGACGGCCATCTTTTCCAAGATCAAGCCGCTCAACGTCACGCGCGGCTTCACCGAGAGCGACGAGGTCACGGCGGCTGACTCGGAGGGGAGGATGATCACGCTCGAGTTTGACAACAGCTACGTGGTCGGCACCTGTGCGTGGTGTGAACCCTCTCTCTCTCTCCTCCTTTTCCTCCTTCGTCCCTCTGTCGCCTCCCCCTTCACTGACGCGTTTCCCCGTTCGGACGCTCCAGACGTACCCAACGCTGGCGCAGGTCTCAAATCCCTCCCCGACAAGGAAAAGTGGAACCGCGCCTTCGAGACGTACCTTCGCTCGCTCGACGCCAAGAAGCCCATTGTCTGGGCGGGAGACCTCAACGTGGTTCCCTCTCCACTCGACATCCGGAACTGGAAGACCAACTACAACAAGTCGGCCGGGTGCACCGACGCCGAGATCGAGGGCTTCAAGAGGCAGCTCAACCCGGAGGAAGGGACCGGGCACGGGCGCCTCGTCGACGTGTGGCGCGCGCGCAACCCGGACAAGGACTGCCAGGGGTGGTCGTACTACGCATACAAGTTCCAGTGCCGCGAGAAGGGCATTGGGTGGCGGCTCGACTACCAGGTCGTGCGTTCCTTCTTCACCTCTTCCTCCTTCCTCTGGCGGTGCAGCACTGACGCTACGAGCTGCTCACACACAGGTCTCAGAGCGGCTGATGCCCAGGGTCAAGGCGTGCGAGGTCCGCCATGCCATCTATGGCGCGAGCGACCACCTCCCCATCGTCCTCGACCTCGAGGGCCCGCTCTAGGTCGCGCCCCGGAGCAGCATCGCTAGCATGACGGCAGTTGAGACGAAGGAGGGCCTTTCATACAACGACAGAGGGCTACGGAGGGTCAAGCGAGGAGAGGAGAGGGGAGGAGAAGAGGCCTCAGCGCGGGCACAACTCCTTGCGCGGCTGGAGGTCGACGCCGTCTGGCGCATAAAGCTGCAGGTGCTTGAACAACTTGAGGTACTCTCCGCCGTCGAGAGCGCCGCGGCTGGGTGAGGGCAACAGGCGTCAGTCGACCCGCGCAAGCCCTCGAGAAGCGAGAGCCAGCTGCCCGGGTCCGAAGCCGCCTGCACTCTCCGCGTCAAGGAGAAGGGCCGACTCACCTCCGTACCCCGTCCAAGAACCTCCCGACCGCCCTCGCCAGTCTCCTCTTGGCGTCCGCCGTCGCCCTCATGCCGTTCTTGAACCCCTCGGCCCGCCACTGCAGCTCCTGCCACGCCTTGCGGTCCGCGCGGCCCTGCGCGCACTGCCGCAGGTTGATCGAGATGGGGCTGTCGACCTCGAGTTGCCACGAGGCAAAGAGGTGCGTGACGCATTTGTGCAGGTCGAGGGTGATTTTTGAGAGGCGCGGGCGGTCTGTGGGGGTGGGAGGAATGCGTCAGGAGTCAGGAGGTCAGGCCGTCGTCGAGTCGAGTCGAAGAGAGGCGACGGAGGAGGCGCGCCTTGGAAGGTCTCGACGGCGAGCGCCGTAAACTCGCTCACGATGCGCGTGTTGCGGTGCGAAATGCCAATGGCGTCGATGGCCCGGTCAAAGTGCAGGTGCGAGATGCCCTTCCACTCTTCGTCGTCGCCCCAGCGAAGGTGCACGAGGCGCGACGCGACGGCGGCCATCATCTGCGGACGCAACGAGGTGAGCCGGCGGGGGGTAGGGCGCACCAGGCGGAGGACAGCCGAGCGCACCTCCATGCCTTCTTCGCCGCTCTGGAGCATCCTCAACACAGCAACCGCAGTCTCGACCAGCGTCCTGACGGGCATGTAGACCTCCAAGCGCAGCTTGTCGACCGCCGCCCTCCCCTGCTCCCTCGCGCGCCGACTCAGCTCGCGAACCTCCGGCACGTACTCGTCGAGCGCCTGGTGCGCCCGGTACACCGCCGCGTGCTGCCAGTGCGTGAGGCCAAGGCGGGGCTTGCCCCGCGCGATGAAGAGGTTGCTCTCCTCGACGACGGTCCCCTCTGGGTGCTCGGACGGGCTGAACGGGAGCGGCGGGATCGACGGGTCGAGGAAGGAGAGGTGGGGAGGGACGGCTTGGAACGAGGCGCGGCTGCTGCCTGAGTTGGGGCGCGAAGGCGGAGGCGTCGCGAGGCCGGTGCGGCGCGAGGCGTAGAGGCTCGAGGGGCGGTGCAGCGCTGGATTGCTCACCGGCCGGCGGAGGGTCCACTGGTTCGCGGTGTCGATGCGCGGGGCGGGACGAGGAAGCGGAGGCGGTCGCCAGGGGCTGGGAGGCGTCGACAGGCGCGCGAGAGGCCCGGGACTCGGAAGACGGGTCGAGGGATGCGCGGGAGAGCCCGAGTGCCCCGGCGACGCCGAGCGTGGCGCGACTGCTGAGGTGTACGTGGCTGCCCTCGCGAGTGCGGGACGGGGCGGTGCAGGGACTGCACCGACGCGGGAGAGGGGACGAGGGGGAGGAGGTTGACCCAAGGCCGAGGAGCGCGAGAGGGCGGGCGAGGGCGGGCGAGCTTCACACGGCGGGGAGAACCTGACGCGCTGCGGCGGCGGGGTGGTCGCCTTTGAGCTGTGCGTGCCAGCAGCCGGTCTGATGGGGATGGGGCGAATCTGCGAAGAGCGAGGCGGCGGTCAGGTGGTCGCCGTGGGGGAGGGACAGGAGGCGAGTGCACGCACCGGCGGGGTCTGGGGACGAGTGAGCGCAGCTGAGCGCCTTCTCTCCATGGTGGCGCTCTGAGCAGCGGCTTCAGGAAGTGAGAGCGAGGAAGCGGAGCGATAGCGAGACGGGGAGGACAAAGCGAAGGTGGGGCCACGCCAGCTCACGTGGGGGTGAGAGTGCGTCCGCGGACGCACGTGAGACTCGGAGCAGGAGGCCCTGCAGGAGCTACAAGAGTCGGGCTCAGGCCGCTCGAGTGATGAACCCCGAGGTCGGACAGGAGGCCTCTGCCGAGGGGATGGCTCGAGAGGCGCTGCGGCAAGGCCAGCGTCGAAGATGACCTGTCTGCGGGACTGTAATCCGTGAGCCACGCACTTGCGAAGCCAAGCAGGAAGGACGAGGGGCGCACGTGCCGAGCGAGAGATGAGCGGCGATGAGCTCGCGCGGCTTTCGCCTCCGACACTCACCGCTCACGGCATGAGCTGCCGCTTGAGCACGGCAATCAGGCTATGGGGCACTCTAGAGTGCCCTGTGCCCCGTCTGGTTACTCTCGCGGCCCTTAGAGGGCGTCACTCGTCGTCGAGCACCGCCTCCTCCTCCTCGACTCGTCCGCCCGCCGTTCCCTCGCCGCCCTCGCACAATGGCGCGAAAGTATTCGAGACGGTGCAAGACTTACACAGAGATGAGCCCCGACTGCCGCCAAAGCGGGCCAGGACAACGTCGTCTCATCTCACCCTCGCCCAGATCAAGGACGCCATGGTCGACTCGCTCGCCTCACGCCAGCCTCGCAGGGCGCTTCAGACCTTTTTCGACGCCCTCGCGCGCAGGGGAAACAAACGCCTCTCGGCGCGCACCGTCGACGGGTTCGCCTGGCTCTTCTGCCAGTACCGACAGCCCGCCCTCGCTCGTCAGGCCGCCGCCGCCATGCACGACCAGGGCTACGTCGTCACGCCACGACTCGCGTCGAGGCTCCTCCGCATGTCGCACGACGACCTCCTCCTCCAGCCCGACGTCCTCGCACGGGTCCTCTCGTGGCTGAGCGAGGGCATGCTCCGCGACAAGCAGCACGGCGGCAAGGACGTCGACGAGGCCATGCTCGAGACGGTCCTCGACGTCCTCAAACGCATGGGCAGGAGCGACTGGCTCGTCGACGTCTTCAACGCGTACCGCGCCACCCTCGACGCCGGGCATCCGGGCTCGCCGCGCCTGTGGGGCATCGTCATCTCGGCAAAGACGAACGAGGGCGACGTGCGAGCGGCCCAGGAACTCTTCTCGACCTGGCGCGCGCTGTACGAGGCAGCGCAGCGCAGCGCGGCCAGGAAGCGGGATCCGTCGTCGAGCGACGAGATCGCGCCCAGCCCGCCTCCGCCGCAGCCCTACCTCGCACTCTTGCACCACTTTTCCGCCGGCACGACCTACATCGCGTCGCGCGACCCGGCGTACAAGCTCATCGCCGTCGCGATGCAGCACGGCCTCCTGCCGTCAACCGACCTGCTCAACGCGCTCCTCCGCACCGAGCTGCACCGGCAACGCTGGCCGTCGTTCTGGGGCCTGTGGGCGCAGTTTGAGCCCCTCTCGCTCGAGCGCAACGAGGCGTCGTGGGGCCTCGCGATCAAGGCCAAGCTGTGGCACGATGCCGCGCGGCGTCAGCGCGGGCGGCTGCACGCGAGCCCGCTGCACGCCGTCGCGCCCTTCTCCTACGCCGAGGCGGCCCCGCCGCCCGCCCGCGCGCTCTTCCGCGCGACACTCGCCGCCCGCCTCGCCGCGACGAAGCACCGCCCGTCGCTCGTCCTCTCGACCAAGCAGCCCTCGTCCCTCTCGCCCTCGCTCCTCAACCTCTTCCTCGACCTCTTCGTCGCGCGCCGCGACTGGGCAGCAGCGGCTGTCGTCCTTGAGACGTTTCGAGTGCACCGCCTCGAGCCGGACGCGAGGACGCACGCGGCCGTCGTGCTTGGCATTGTGCGCTTGTGGGAGCGCGGGAGGCTCCGCGCCGAGGTGCTGGGCGCGGGGGAGTCTCGCGCGGAGGAGGGAGACGATGTCTACGACGAGGCCGCGCAGGCGAGGAGGCGCAGGCGTGCCGTCATGGGCGGGCCGCAGGGCGTCGAGCTCATCCGCAAGATCCTCGAGGGGCGCAAGATGCGCGTCGGGCTGTGGACGGGCAAGGGTCCGAGTCCCGCAGAGAATGTGGACAAGGTCGATCAGGGTGCGGCGGGCCCGGCCGGGGCGACGGAGCACGTGCAACAGGGCAGCGCCGACGCCGACGCTGAGGGGCCGCCGAGCGCGCCAGCCTGGATGACTCGGCGCGAGACGCGCGACCTCGAGTACCTCAGCACGCTGTTGCGCCGGTGCGCGGACCTGAGTGAGGAAGAGTGGGTCAGGGCGCTGGAAGAGACGCGCAGGGAGATGCTGCCAGAGCGGACGACCCGCCGGGTCAAGAAGGTCCGGAGCATCGACCGCGGCGCGAGGTTCCGCGAGCAGGCGTTCGGCAAGGCGATCAAGGCTGTGCGAGAGCGGGACGAGTAGCACTCTGTCTGCAACTCGCGCTGCCGTTGCTCGACTCTCGCTGCCGAGGAGGAGGGTGCGCTCGAAACGGTCGCAGAAAGAGAGGCGCTCGAGTACAACAACGTGAGGGCGCAGCGACTGCTCGTGCTTCTGAGGCACTCGACGATAGCATGGACAGCGAGAGAGGAAACAAAGGAGAGAGAAAGACTGCAAGCGGTGAAGGAGGGTCAGTGCGTCGTCCAGACGACGAGGAGCAGAGGAGGGGACCGAGCGCACTTCGATAGCTAGACGACCGCTGCTTCTTCATGAGCTGCGCCAGCTTCATGAACGACCACTCGCCGTCGGCGTCTTAGAACGGGCAGCACTTGCTCGAGTGCGCGAGGATCCTCACCGGCCGGCGCTCCTTCGCCGCTGCCGCCTCGTCGTTGTACCTTGCGTCCAGGCGGTCCCGGGGAATAGCTCGGGTGCGCATTGCGGCACTCTTGCGTGAGCCACCACTCGCCCGAGCTAAGCGGGAAGGAGGGCGAGACGACAATGTCGCTCGGGAGGAAGTGGAGGAACGTTGCGGTTGCGGTTGGGGCGTCGACGAGCTCAACCGGGCTGAGCCGGGCTGGATGGATGGAGGGCCGGACGGGTGTTCTCTCACTTGTCTCTTCGGGTAAGAGCTTGTGTCGAGGGCAGCGTGGTCGAGTACGACGACGGTCCCCTCGCAAGCTGGCATGCCGCTGTGAGCACATCACAGTACAGCGGGGGCATTGCAAGGAGGCCTAAGCGGGTGTTCAATACACGGTACGGCGAGGGACGGGTGGGCACAGACGGAGGACCAGCCAGCCGGCCGGGGGGGGGGTATGCACAGAGAGAGACAGCGAGTCAGGGAGAGAGAAGGTGGCCTTGCTCAGGCGTGGGCGATGCCGACCTCGGCCTGCGCACATTCGTCCGTCCTCGTCAGCAAGGCAGCAACTCACGGGTCGAAGCGAAGAAACACGCACGAGGACCTCGTCGGCGACCTTGAGGACGCCCTTGACCTTCTTGACAGCCAAGTCGCGGTACTTGGCGTCGACCGTGTTCTTGTTGATCGAGACTCCTTCGTCCTTCATCGCGTCGACGAACAGCTCGACGAGGACCGTGCGAGACTTTGTCGAGCCGTGGACGTGCCTCACGAAGCGCTCGAGGTGCTCCGAGGGGAAGGGCTGCTTGGGCGGCGCGCGCTTGGCTTTGAGCGTGTTGACCGTGCCCTCCCCCGCGACGGCGGGCGCACTCGGGTTGCTCTTAAGATTGGGGGCAGGGCTCGACGCGACCAAGGCATCAGTCCCGAGCGCGATGTTTTCCTTACCCTTGCCCTTGGCCTTGAGAGACGCAGCGACGCCCGACGACGACGAGGCGGCGACAGGCTGAGCTGACGTCGCAAAGGGCTTCGAGACCCAAGTGAACGGGTTGAGGCCGGACGAGGCGTCTGCACGGGAGCGAGTCAGCCGGATCGAGCAAACGGCGACCGACGAAGGGAGAAAGAGAACAACGCGCACCGTTCAGGAACTGGATGCTCATCGGTTTAAAGAGGACGTCCTCGACCGCGTCGACGTCGTCCTGCCAGCAGAGGCCCTTGGCGACAGGGAGCATGGGCCCGCGGCGGAGTTCGCGCTCCTTCTTCTTGCGCTCGCGCTCGGCCTTCTTCTTCTTGGCGTCGCGCTCGCGCTTGCGTCGCTCCTTCTCGCCCTCGACGACAATCACGTCGTCGTCGTCCTCGGCGTCGGCTCCGACGGCGCGCCCCTCGGCCGCAAGCATGGCAACGTCGCCATCGGCGTCGTACCCTTCCTCGTACTCGATGTCGTCGTCGTCCGCGAGCCACGAGTCCGCCTCACTCTCCGCGCCCGTCGCCGTCCCGCCCTCGTCGTCCGACTGCGCGCCGTCGGACCCGACGTCCTCGGCATCGGGGTCCTCCTCGGCCCACTCGTCCTCCGAGTCGACGTCGTAGTTGAGCAGCGCCGTCTCGCGCGCGAAGGGCGTCCGCGGGCCGACGACGTGCGACGTCTTGGTCCACGTGCCGACGTACCCAGGCCGGACGTCGTCGTAGTGCTTGAAGAGCTTGACGGGCACCTGGGAGCGGTCCTCGAGGAGCTTGTAGTAGACGGTCGTGTCCGAGCTGGTGAGCGCCGAGTCGTTGATGGCCACGACGCACTGGCGCACGTTGACGGGCGGAGACGGGTGAGGGTTGTAGGCCGGGATGCGACGCGGCGAGGCCGTCGAGAGGAACGAGGCGAGCGAGTCTGCGTAGTCCCCCCGGCAGGATCAGCTTTGCTGCAGTGACGGACAGGGAGAAAGAGAGCAGGCGCACCCTTGAGCGTCAGGCTAGGCACGCTGTCGATCTGGACATCGACCTTGTCGCCGTTCTCTCGGCGGAACTTGTTGACCGGGGCGACGGTCACCTTGTCGCGGACGTTGAAGGAGTGGAAGACGCGGTCAAAGTCCGACTCCTTGGCCTTGTCCGTTGTCGGTCTCGGCGAGTTGGCTGCGCGTGCGACAGCGAGCGTCAGCGTGTGGGCGAGACGGGGCAGCGAGTGAGGAGCAGACGCACAGGGAGCAGCCGCTTCGGGCGCGGGCGATGACGTCGGCTTGACGAAGAAGCTCGTGAACATGTTGGTCTGCTTCTTCTTGGCCTGTGCGTTCGGATTCATCGACATCGTCAGCTCGAAGGCCTCTGACCGGAAGAGGCGACCCGCGCGGAAGAGGCATCGGCACCGTCCAACGCACCTCGACCTTCCTCCGTTCCTCCTCCTCCTTCTCCTGCTTGACGCGGTCCTTCTCCGCCTTGCGCTCGAGCTTCTTGGCATCCTCCTCGGCCTTCTTCGCGCGCTTCTCCTCGCGCTCCCTCTCGCGCTCGGCCTTCTTGGCCTCCTTCTCGGCCTTGACCCGGGCCTTCTCCTGCCGGACGGGAAGGGGAGCGGCCGAGGAGGGTTGGGGCGTCAGCAGGGTGCAGGCGAACGAGCTGGAACGAGAGAGGGGAGAGGGGAGAGAGGGAAGAGAGCGCACCTCTGCGTCGCGCTTCTCCTCCTCCGTCAGCTCCTTCTTCTCCTTCTTCTTCTTCTCGTTCTTGGGTTTGTCCTCCGCCTCGTCGCCCTCCTTCCCACTCTTGACCTTCTCCTGCTCCTTGCCCTTGCCCTTGCTCTTCGCCTTGGCCTTCTTCCCCGCGCTGCCGCCCTCGCCGTCGCCATCGCCCTCGGCATCAGCATCCGAGTCGGCGCCAGCAGTCGCGGCAGCTTTGCCCTTGCCCTTGGCCTTGGACGACTTGGTCGCGCTGCCGCTGAGGACGGCGGCCTGCTCTGACGCGGAGAGGGCGTTGAAGAGCGCGAGGGCGGTCGTTTTGGCCTGTGCGTGCAGCGGGAGACGAGGGCGTCAGTGGCGTCCTAGTGCGGAACGGCGGACCTCGCCTGCTCCCGTCACTCGAGAGCGCAGGAGCAGTCGAGGTCCCGCATCGCCGCAAGCGACCGCGCGACGCACCTCCTCCCTCTCCCTCCTCCTCCTCTCCATCTTGCCCCTCATTTCGGCAGGCCAGTGCTCCTCGTCCCTCACCTCCCAACACCAGATCTGCAGCCCGGGAGGGACGTCCTTGACGCCCTCGGGGAGGTCCTCGACGTCCTTGAGCGCGACGCCGTAGTTTGTGCGGGTCGCGAGGGACTGGATCAGGGCTTTGAGGGGCGGGGTGGGGATACGGGCTGTTGGCGCCGTGTCGTGGGGGCGCGGGGGAGCGGCAGAGAGAGCGGGAGAGAGAGTCAGTACGGCGCGGGGACGAAAAACAAGGGAGGGGAGGTCCGAACGCACCCGACACCTGCGCCTCGTCGAGCTCGTCGGCGCCTTCGTCCTGCGAGTCGGCGAGGCTGCTCATGTGCCCCGCGATCGCCTGCGCGAGCTCGCGCTTGACAGTGCGGAAGACGCCGTCGAGCTGGTTGGGCCTGCGGTGTGGTCGTTGCGAGGCCGCGGGTGAGCGGCAGAGCAAAAAAAGCGGCGAGGAGGGGGACGAGGAGGGACGTACGACTCGTGCACGAGCTTGGAGATGAGAGGGTGGTGCGCCTCGGGCCAGTCGTCGAGCTTGGCGTCCGCCGAGGACGACAGGTGCTTGACCGCGTACGCGAGGAACGCAGTCAGCTCTGCGCGCGCGCGGTCCGGCCTTCACGGTCAGTGCTCCGGTCGGATTCGCCAACGAGCGCAACGAAGGAGGACGCACCGCGGAGGTAGCTCATCGTCGCGTTGACCTTGAGGGGCTTCTGTTTCAACTCGAACTTGCTCCCCTTGAGCTCGACGAGCGGGGCCGAAGCCTTGCCCTTGTTGTCTGCGCCCTTGTCTGCAGACTTGCCCTTGTTCTTGTCGTCCGAGGACGACGCGGCCTTGGACTTCTTTGCGGCGGGTTGGGCGGACGAAGGCGCGTCTGCGAGGGAGGAGGGACGGGAAGTCAACTCGGCTGTTTCGTGCGATCGCTCTAGCAGGGCCAGCTAGCTCCGGAGAGCGTGTGCAAGGTGCACGTGAGAGGCAGGACGCGCCCACGTGGAGAGAAGAAGGGACGCACCGTTGCCCTTGCGCTTGAGGCCCGGCTGCGAGTTGACCTTTGCGCGCTTGGCCGCCGACGGGCTGTCATCGCGGTGCTGGTCGCGCATCTCGGTGTCGCAATTGTCCTTGTCTGGGTCGGCGTCGTTGTCGCTGCTCGAGTCGCTGAGGGTGAGGACCGAGGGCAGCGCGTCTTGGGTGGAGTCGCGCTTCGTGGCGGGCGAGGCGGGTTTGGCGCGTTCTGCGGTCGTGTTTGCGGTCGAGGTGGATGTTGAGCTGGCTGGGCGTGAGCTCGACAAGGCGGCTGTGGGCGTTGGAGGGTGAGTCTTGTGTGGACGCGAAGAGACGCGTCGAGGGAGGAGGGAGGACTGACGCTGAGTCGGGGTGGATGGCTGAGGTGAGTCAGCCATGGCGAGTGGTGCACGGTGGAGTGTGTGTGCGTGCTTCCAAGCTGCCCTGCCTCAACTAGGAGGAGTCCAGGAGGAGGAGGACGAGGAGAGGTCGGCGCGTCGACGCGACTGGGCGCGCCTCGAGGGCTCATCATCCCTGGATCCCCAACTCCTCGCTACTCTCCACCTCTACGCCAAAGCCAGTCAACATGGACGGCAAGAAGGACGCATTTGCCATGATGCGCGCCGCACAGCAGGGCAAGAAACAAGCTGCCGCCTCGTCCTCGTCCTCGGCCGCACCCGAACCCTCGACCAGCTCAGCAACCGCACCCCCGCCTGCGCCAGTCTTCAAAGGCTCGGGACTCGGAGCGGGACCACGCCACTTTGTCGACCCGGCAAACCAGCCCTGGGTCGAAAAGTAGTGCGTCGCCCCCCTCCCTCCCCCTCGTCCTCATCTGTGCCCCCGCTCCAGCTGACCCCACACCGCTCTGCTACCTCGTGCAGCCGCCCCAAGAACCTCGAACAAGTATCGGCTCAGGACCACACCGTCCAGGTCCTCAAAAAGACACTCGGCTCGAGCAACGTCCGTCGCAGCTCTCTCCACCTCGCCTTCCCCTCCTCTCTCCATCGACCCGCTGACTCGGTCGCACTCGTTCGTTCACCCGCGCAGCTCCCGCACATGCTCTTCTACGGACCTCCGGGCACGGGCAAGACTTCGACGATCCTCGCCCTGTGCAAGCAGATGTTTGGCCCAGAGCTGTACCGCTCGCGCGTGCTCGAACTCAACGCCTCGGACGAGCGCGGCATCTCGGTCGTACGCGACAAGATCAAGAACTTTGCAAAGACGACCGTCACGACCAATCATGACGCGTGCGTTTGCGTGTACCGCCCCCGCTCCGCTCTGTCCCCTCCGACGACTGAAACGACTCGCACCGTGTCGCAGCAACTTCAGCGCGCCGGCGTTCAAGATCATCATCCTCGACGAGGCCGACTCGATGACGCAGGACGCCCAGTCTGCCCTGCGTCGCATCATGGAGACCTACTCTAAAATCACCCGCTTCTGCCTCATTTGCAACTACGTGACTCGGTGCGCCTCTGTCGCCTGTCCCTCTGTCTCACCAGGGCCTCACACTGACGACCCCCCTCGACCCGCAGCATCATCGAGCCCATCACGTCGCGCTGCTCCAAGTTCCGCTTCAAGCCGCTCGACACGTCGTCGACCGAGGCGCGCCTGCGCGACATCTGCGTCGCCGAGAACGTCAACTGCCCAGACGACGTGCGCTCGCCTCCCTCCCTCCCTCCTCCTCCCTCGAAGACACCCCGCACTGACCCACACCTCTCGCATCCCCCTCCCCGCACGCCCAGGCCTTGCAAGCCCTGATCCGCACCTCGGACGGGGACCTCCGCCGCGCCATCACGTACCTCCAGTCGGCGTCGCGCCTCGCGAGCGCGACGGGCGAGCCCATCTCGCCCGAGGGCGTGCAGGAGATTGGCGGGGTCGTCCCGGACTGGGTTCTGCGCGAGCTGGGGAGGGCGCTGGGCGTGCGGGCGGGGGAGGACGAGGACGGCGAGGACGGGGACGTCGAGATGAAGTCTGCGAGAGGGAGCCCGTTCGACAGGGTGAGGGCGGCGGTGGAGAAGGTGTCGCGCGAGGGGTACTCGGCTGTGCAGGTCCTGTCACAGGTGCGTCCTCTTTCTCGTCTCTCTTCTCGCCCTCGCACGGGCCTCTGACCCCCCCACGCCCCCTCCCGGCTCACGTCACGCCGCAGCTGCACGACCTCCTTATCCTCGACCCGCTCGTGCCCGCGCGCGCAAAGGCGAGCATCGCGCTCGACCTCGGCTTGGCCGACAAGGCGCTCACGGATGGGGCGGACGAGGAACTGCAGCTGCTCAATTGCTGTGCGAGGATCGAGCGCGCTGTGAGGGGGGTGTAGGGGCTACTCAAGGGTAGTGTCCCAGACGCGTGAAGGGGACACGGAACGCTTGTTGTGCATGCTGCATAGATCACGAGAGACAGAGGAGCGTTGACAACGGGACTGGGAGAGGGACAGGCCGTGGGCTCGGTCGTCAGTCCGCTTCGTCGAGCTTTGTCCTCCCCCTCCTCCGACCGTTCCTCTCCCCACAGCGCCCGTGATCGGCTAGCTCGGGCTCAACTCGACTGAAGCACCTCGAGCCACCGGGACTTGCGTGCACCGCCCGCCGCCTGCCCCGCTCTGCACCTGCGCAGCGAGTGGCCATCCAGCCCAGCCAACCGGCGGCCGACTTGCCCCTCCCTCATCGGCGTGCGTCTCGCCCCCCTCGAGCCCTTGTTGAGGCACCACCACCACATCACCAGAGGCCCGACGGGTGAGTCTCTTCGTCTCGAGGGACTCCTGCAGCGTGGCTGGGGACTGACTGGGCTCGTCGCTGGCAGCTACACACGCACCCAGCACCCACCCCTTGCGTTGGCCCGTCGCCGACCTCACCGCCCCGCCTCCTCTCCCCTCCCCCCCGCCTGTCGCCGACCCGCGCCACCCTCCTCGCCTCGCCTTGCCCTCAGGGGCATCCTCTCGCTCAACACACACACACCGACACACCAAGAACGCCCAGCCATGTCCCTCGCCAACGCGTTCAGCACCTCGCGCCGTGCCTCTCGCGGCCGCCGCGCCGCCGTCGCAACCTCGGCCCGCGCGGCCCTCACCCCGCAAGCGGCGCAGACGATGCTCACGTCCTTCACGACCGCGGCCCCTCGCGGTGTCGGCGTCGGAGGCGGCGCGGCGGGCGAGGACCAGGCGGCCATGCTCGCTGGGACGGGGGCGAGCATTGGCGCTGCGCAGGGAGGAGGAGGAGTGGGGGGAGGAGGGGGAGGAGACGACACGGATGCCGAGGCGCTGTATGACGCGTTCTTGAATGGCGGGGCGGGAGGGGACGACGATGCGGGTGCGGGGGGAGGGGGAGTCGGAGGGTCGAGCGGGACCAAGAGGAAGGGGGGAGCGCTGCTTGATGGCAGTCCCCATGGAGGCAAGAAGGCCAAGGGCGTCGGTGGAGGTCTCGGTGTCGACGACGACGTCGGCGGGCTCGACGCGTTCGCCCTGACGGACCCGGCGGGCGGGGCGTCGTCGAGCGGCGCGGGCGGCGTCGGCCTGGGCGGCGGCAGCGGCGCGGGCGGCCTCGGGGGCTCGTCGGGCGACCAGAGCCACCACTCGGAGCTCGCCATGGGCGACTACTCGATCCCGCTCGGCGACATGGGGGGCGCGTTCGGCTCGGCGGGCGACTTCTCGTTCGAGAACTTCCTGCGCGAGACGGACCCCTCGGCGCCTCAGCAGCACCAACAGCACCAACAGGAGCACCAGCAACCGAATGGTGGCAGCGCGGCAGCCGAGGCGGGCACGTCCAAGCAGGGGTCGGCGCAGCCGGAGCACGGAGACGGGTCGGCACACGCACCAGACCTGCCCGTCGACGTTGACGTCGATGTCGAGGCGACGCTGGGCAACGTCGATGTCGGCGGAGACGGCGACGTCGACCTCGGTGGCAGCCTCGGCGGGTCCGTCTCCATCACGCCCGACGTCGACCTCGACCTCAACTCCATCGATCCGTCCTTGCAATCGCTCGCGACTGCGACGCTGCCCGTCGCGGATGGCCCGACGGCCAACCACTCGCAACTCGACGAGGTCAAGCACCTGTTCGGCATCAACGGCCTCCTCGACACGCCCATGTCGACCGTCGGTGACCTCCCTCCTGCGACGGGACTCGACCACCACCACCACGACGCGGGCGTCGAGGTCGACCCGTCGCTCGCTGCGCTTGGCCAAGTGCAGCACGACGAGCTGCAGCAGCCGCAGCCGCAGCCGCAGCAGCCCGCCGAGCCGGTCGCGTCCACCTCGCGCGCCTCGTCGCGCAAGGCCACGGCCAAGAAGTCGGCCGCGACGAAGAGCAAGGCAAAGGCGAAAGCCAAGCCCAAGCAGCCCAAGGCGCCGGCCGCCGCCGCCGCTGCTCCTCCTGCCGCCGCTACGCCCGTCCCTGCTCTCCCGCCCGATGTGGCCGCCTCGGTGGCGACCGCCTCCCCCTTTGCCTCGCCCGCCGGCACGCCTCACCCGCCCGACATGTCGGACAAGGGCGCGTCGCCCGCCCCCTCGGCCGAAGGGAGCCAGAAGGGCAAGACGCCGCGCCCTCGCACCCACACGCACATCCACCCGCCCGTATACAACCCGCAGGCGCCGACCCCGCGCAATCCCAATGGGACAGCGCCCGGTGCGTCCGACTTTGCGCCCCCGGGCGGCGGGCCCACCGCGCGCGAGGCGGCGGCTGGGTTCAAGGGCGACGACGACAACCCGCACCCGTGTCCGATCGAAGGGTGCGACAAGAAGTTTGCGCGCAAGAGTGACTTCCTGCGGCACTACCGCATTCACACGGGCGAGCGGCCGTTCGTGTGCCACCACGAGGGGTGCAACAAGTCGTTCATCCAGGTGCGCCTTTCTCGCTTTGCGCCCGCAGCTCGGGCGAGAACGGCAACTGACCCAGATCCCTCTCGTCCCTTGCAGCGCTCGGCGTTGACGGTGCACATGCGCGTCCACTCTGGCGAGAAGCCGCACGCGTGCCAAGATTGCGGCAGACTCTTCAGCGACTCGTCGTCGCTCGCTCGGCACCGGCGCATCCACGCGGGCCTCAAGCCCTTTGCGTGCGAGATGTGCGGTCACAAGAGCTTCTCGCGCAAGGCGACCTTAACGCGGCACCAGGCCATCTGCCAAGGCCCCAACGGACCCATCACGAATGACGACGAGGACGACGACGACCTCGACTCGCCCGGACCGGACGAGCTCGCCATTGCGATCCCGACGCCGCCGCCGCCTCCTCCGCCCAAGGCGGCCGCCAAGCCCAAGAAGGCCGCCGCGCCGCGCAAGCCCCGCCCGCCCAAGAAGGGCAGCAAGGCGGCACAGGCTGCCGCGGCCGCGCAAGCACAGGCACAGGCACAGGCGGCTGCGCCGACAGCAGAGCAGCAGGCGGCGGCGGCGGCGGCGCAGGCCCAGGCGGGCGTCGCGCAGTCGCACGCGCTCTACAACCTGCACGAGAGCTTTCCCTCGTCGGCGGCGACGTCGATCGCGTCGGAATCGCACTCGCCCGAGGGCGACCTGCACGTGTCCGACATTGGCGTCGCAGGGCACCACGGCCTCGGGACGTACATCCCGCCCTTCCCGGGCCTCGACACTGCGTTCGCGCGCGCGTCCCCCTCGTCGGCGTTCCTCAACCTCGACCACCGCTCGTCCCCTGGCACGGGCCGCTCGCCGCGCCTGACGACGCACAGCCGCCTGTCGACGGCGGCGGGCAACACGGGCAACGGGACGGGCCTCATGTCGCCGCAGCTCGCGGCGAGCGCGACGCGCTCGACCGTGCAGCCGTCGCCGCGCCCGGTCAAGACCGAGCCGGACGCGGGCCTCGGCGTAGGTGACGGGTGGGGCGGACTCAAGCTCGACCTCGGGCAGCGCGCTACCGGCGGCGGCGACGAGTCAAGCGGGTGCAGCGACAGCGAGTGCGACGGCGACTGCGAGTGCAGCCGGTCGGAGCGCGGCGAGATCGAGGTTGACGTGCCGGAGGAACAGGCGGCGGCTGTGGCGGCGCTTGTGCACGGCTTCACCGAGACGACCTGAAGGAGGAGGAGGAGGAGGATGGTTCCCAGCGCTTTTTTGGCTCTCCCCCGTTTTCGACTTTCAACCCCTAGCCCCCTTAGTTCATTCCCCCCGCCTTTTGTGATTCGCAGCCTTTGCTTGAGCACCCGCGCGTCCCTGTTTTGTAGCGCCGCCCCCATCTGTGCCCCCGTCTCGCCCGCTCTGCGCAACAGTCCCCTCCTTCGCCTCGTCCGCTCTCGCCGCCTCTCACTGTTCCAGCTCGTTCGGGAGCTCAGTCACTCACTCAACACTGCTCGAGCCGCACCACTGCGCTCCAGCAACCCAAGCCTCGTCGCCGTTGCCTCTCGCCGTCCACTCGCTCGGCACCGGCACCCCGCCTCGACGACCGCCTGATCAACACGCACCGCACCTCGCGACAAGCTCGTGTGCGCCGGTGCGCAGACACAGGGCGCACAACAGGCTCAGATCGGCCTGCGACGCGTTCGCCAGCGAGGCAGGTGCGCTCGGCTCCGCCCTCTTCCCAGCCCTCGTCGCGGTTCAGAGCAGCTGACCTACGCGGGACATTCAACAGGGCGAGGCATGCTCGTGAGCGTCGACTGGGGCACCGTGTCGAGTACACTCGGTGTCGCGAGCATCTTTACGTGGCTCTTTGCCCAGTCGCCTCAGGTCTATGAGAACTACAAACGAGGCTCTGTCGAGGGACTCGCGCTCCCTTTCCTCGTCTCGTGGTTCCTGGGCGACTTTACCAACCTCCTCGGGTGCGTGGCTTTTCCCCTGGCACTGGGTCAGGAAAGCGGCAGGACCGCGGCTGACCTCGACGATATGGTTCCACCGCGCGCAGCTGCGTCCTCACCCACCAGCTCCCCTTTCAGACGTGGCTCGCCGCCTACTTCATCCTCGTCGACGTCGTGCTTTGCGCCCAGTTTGCCTACTATTCGCGGCTCCGACCCGTCCCTCAGTTCCCGCCGCTCTCAGAGGGCTTCCCCTACGCCCAGCCCTCTCCGCACGCCTCGTTCGTGCATGGACGACGGTCCCGGTCGCGTCACGGGCGCAGCAGGAGCTCGCGGACTCGCTTGCTCCATGCGAACGAGGCAGAGAGCGAGGAGGACCCGATGCTGGCGAGCTGGATGACCGAGTCCTCGAACGCGTCGACCGCGACGTCGCCGCACCACCCCACCCGCCCGCTTCCGTCGCGCGCCTCGACTGCGGCCTCCGCCTCGAGCCTCCTCACGGCTTCCGTCCCTCCTTCACCAACCCTCCCTGAGCGCGGCCGCACCCTTCAGCGCTCGGCCCTGCGCGCGTTCGACCCGACCCTCACGACGATCCACGGCTCGCCCGCTTCGCACGGTGGCTTCGGCCACGTCGGCCAGCCTACACACCACGTAGCCTTCACGGGCGAGCCGGACGAGGTCGTCCCGACGCGGGAGCGGGAACGGCAGCGCACGAGCAGCAGTCGGAGCAGGCCGCCGCCGCCGACGAGGCGGAGCACGAGCATCGTGTTCCTCTCGGTTGGGGCGCTCTTCACGGTCGGGCGGTTCGGCGGCGGCGGGACGGTGGGGACGATGGACGTTGCGGAGGGAGGCAGGGCGTGGAGCGCGACGCCGACGCCGGTGGTGACGCTCGTGCCCGAGGACGGCTGGCGGCTCGGCAAGATGCGGCATCCTGCATTCCTCGCGTCCCCACCTTCCTCCCCCATCGATCTTTCGCTGTCTGTGCCGCGCTCGAAGCGGTCCTCGTTCCCCCTCGACGTCTCGACCCCGCCCTCTACCGAGTCCGACGACGACGACGGCGACGATGACGACGATGTCGACCGACCACCTCGACCAGAATACGACTGGGAGCGAGTCATCGGGCGCACGAGCGCGTGGGTGTGCACCACAGCGTACCTCACGAGCCGGCTGCCGCAGATATGGCAAAACGTGCGTCGCTCTCGGTGCTCGTCCCTCGCCTCTATTCTCCCGAGACGCTCGACTGACCCCACCCAATCCCTCTCTCGCGCCCAGTTTCGCCGCCGATCGGTCGAAGGTCTCGCCATGACGCTCTTCGCCGCTGCCTTCCTCGGCAACTCGCTCTACGTCGCCTCGATCCTGACCAACCCGCTCGCGTCGTCGACGCGATACCTGCTCGAGTCGACGCCGTACCTCCTCGGCTCGGGCGGCACCCTCTGCTTCGACCTCATGATCATTGGGCAGAGCTGGCTCTACTCGGACAAGCGCAAGGCGCGCCGGGACCGCGAGAGGCGGAGGAGGGGCGCGCACGGGTTCGACGCGGAGGAGGAGGCGGCGCTGCTTCACGGGGATGGTGCGGGCGATGGTGGCCTAGGCGACGGGTACGGGGACGGCGAGGCGCACAAGGTGAGGAGGACCGGCTCGAGGATCAAGCCGCAGCGGAGCCGCTCGACGAGCACGCTCGGGGCTCGGTCGATCAGCGCGGGGCGCACGCTGTCGACGTCGAGGGGCCCGCGCAGGAGTGAGTCAACCGAGCTCGTCCCCGGCGCTGGCGGGTCGAGAGGCGCGCGGTTCCTCGTGTCGCCCCACGACGCGGAGCATGCCTTGGCCCTCGACAACGGCGACGACGACGGCGCGAGCCTCGACGGCCCGTCGCGGAGCGTCAGCCGCGGGTCGAGCACCCGCGTGCTGTCGCGACAGCCGAGCTTCGACGCGATACAGGAGGAGGGCGAGTCGTCGGTGACGTTGCGGGGAGCGGACGACTGAAAGGGGGGGGGGAGGTCAGAGTGGTGACTCTCCCTGTGGCTAGGGAGCGGTTGTTGTCGAGACTTTTGCAGATCTGCCGCACGATGTACCCCTGCGCTGTTGTGCTAGACCATACCCAAGCCCCGCGCTGCCCGGCCCGTGCAAGCCGTGTCCCGCACGCTCGCCTTTGCCCAGCCAGTCCAGCCCCGCTTCTCAGCACAGCGCCCCGGCGATAATCCTCGCATCGTCGACCTCGTCCGCTGCCCCATTCGACGACGAGCCCTCCTCCTCGCGCTCGGGGAGCACTGCTTCGTCCTCGGCGGGGAGCAAGCCCAGGTCCTCGAGCGCCGGCCAGGCGAACGAAGCCTCGTTGTCCGCCCCGTGGGACTTGGCGACGGGGGAGTCGGCACTCGACGGAGAGAGAGTCGGCAAATGTGGCAGGAGACGGGACCCGGGAGTGGGGACCGACGGGGCGGCGGGAGAAGGAGGCTTGAGGAGCGTCGGCGCGAGAGCGGGATCGGGAACCGCAGCGGAGCGTGGACGCTTGGCACTCGAGCCCATGGCGCCGTCACCGACAGTCCGCTCGAGGCTGTACGCCCGCGCACGCTTGCGCGTCGGCGTCGGGAAGGGGCTCGGCGGGCGCGGACAGCCGCGCGAGAGGTCCCGGGCGGAGGACCGACGGTGCAGGCCTTGACGCGGTCGACCTGGGAGGTTCGGCAACCGTATGAATTTGTCGCCCGTGGAGGAGGCGAATGAGCAGGGGGGTGGCTGGGAAGGAGGCGGGAAGGCTGGGACGCTCGAGGGATGCGCGAGGGCGTTGAGCATGGCTGCGATGGGGAGCTGGCGCACGGGGTCCGTGGGGACGCTGAGGAGGCGGACGGAGCGTGTGAAGCGAAGCAAAGCGACCGAGCAGTGGGCGCGCGAGGAAACGGGAGGCTCGAAGTCACCGGAAGAGCAGAGCGGGACGTCGACGTCGGGGAGGCGAGCAGGTCGAGGCGGGTTCAAGCTTGGCGGGGAGTGAGCGGCTCGAGACGCAGGGCCGAGGTCCGTTCAGAGGCCACACGAAAAGCAGCGTCGGCAAGGAATCCGAAGCACGAAGCAGGGGACTTGAACCCGGTGCTGTCGCTGGAGTGAACTCCCGACTCTGTCGCCACTCTCGCACCTGCACGATGCCCATCACTCTGACGCCAGCCCAGTGTGCACGAGCTGCCTCTGCCTACCGCGTGCGTCCTCGTCTCGCCCGCTGAGCTGCTCGCCTCGCTGACCTGATCCCTCTCCTCTCCTCATCAGGCCCTGATTCGCGCACAGCGCCTCACCTTCAAGGGCGACGATCTCGCTCTCCAGGGTGCGCACCTGCTTCTCAGAAGACTTTCCACCGGCCACGGTCAAGCTCACCGAGTCTCGTGTTGCCCCGCTCAGCCGCACACCAGCAGACCCGGATCCTCTTCCACCGCTTCATCCCTTCTTCCTCTGCCTCTGTGTCGCCGTTCCAGCGCGAGACCATCCTCCCGCCACCAGACCTCGCACCCAAGAGCGACTTGACGCCCGAGGTCGTCGACGAGCACATCAACGGCGCGTTCGAGATCGCGACCTTCCTGCGCAAGAACGTCGTCCAGGGGGTCCGGAACGACGAGGGCAACTTTGGTGCGTCCCCTGTTCTTGCGGTTGTGAGGGTGTGCTGCAACTGCGAGGATTGGCGCGCTGACCTTGTGCTGCCCCTCCCACGCCTCCTCCCTCCGTCCATTCTCGCTCACTCCGACCTCGCTCACTGCTCATCCCGCCCCGGCTCGACTGTCCTCCGCTCGACCTCGCGTCAACAGCCCTGCGCATTCACGAAGAGACCGAGCGCGGCGACAACGACTCGATCAAGCAGAAGAAGTCGGCGGCCGCACCGGCCGGTGGCGCAAGGCGGCGGCGGCGGCGAGGCGCGGCGGGCGAGGCAGAGGCGGAGGCGGACGCTGCGCCTGTTGGGTGCTGTGGAGGGGCGGGGGCGGCATAGCGCGGCGCTTGACTGGGAGGCGCAACGCAGGGCGTGAACGAGTGAGCTGAGGAGGAGGGCCGGAGGGATGCGCTCGTGAGGCGGGTGCCGCGGGGGACGCCACTCGTCTGAATCGAGAGGTTGGCATGTCGACGACAGGAGACTCGAGGCGACGGCAGACGAGCGGGTGGGCGGTCGAGCGCACGCGACGAGGGCGCGCCTCGTCGTGAGCATTTGTCCCCCTGCCAATGACGCGGTCTGTGCCTCGCGACCGGTACCGGCGCGTCTGGCTGCAAAGAGTGTGCGCTCGGCCGAGAGCGATGAGAGAGAGAGAGGCAAGCGCAGACCACGCAGTGCGACACGAACCGGTGCGAGCGACGTGTGCCACGCACGCCGGCGCCTCGGCCACGCTCGAGAGCAACGGGCTCCTCCTCCTGCAACGGGTCCCACGCCTGCCGCGAATCTTGGCAGACCAGTCGAGGCGCGACAGCAGCACGCAACCCACGCTGCGCTGGCCCCAGACTCAACCTCGAGCAGCCGCCCCGGCCTTCCCTCCCTCGACCCCTCTTTCGGCTCCGTCGTCCTCGCAGCCTCGCTCCCCTCCCCCCATCGCCGTCTAGGCTCCACGCCCCTCCGTTAGAGGACTCGAAGCAGCTCAACTCGCCCCGCCAAACCTGCACCGCACGTGCATCAGATCAGCCTCTCGGCTTTCGACCCTCGGCTGTTCCTCCCTCCCCGCAGCCGTTCACCGACGTCCTCGCCGTCCCTACAACAGCGTTCGCGCACCAGTCGGCCCAGCAACGCTTCGAGCAACGCATCAGAGGGTACTGCTGAATTGCGCATGGCCGCCTCTGCCGAGATGAGACCCTCGGGCTCTCCTCCCTCTGCCCTCAAGAGGTGCGTCGTCTCGCTTCCTGCCCCCCCCTGGGCGTG
This sequence comes from Rhodotorula diobovata, assembly GCA_006352295.1. NCBI lineage: Eukaryota > Fungi > Basidiomycota > Microbotryomycetes > Sporidiobolales > Sporidiobolaceae > Rhodotorula > Rhodotorula diobovata. The sequence continues at coordinate 19,716 of SOZI01000072.1, read as the reverse complement.
CCACGTGGGCGTGGATCTGCGGTCGAAACTTTGCGAGTGCGGACAAGGTACCAACGCATGGAAGGGAGTCCGACGAGAAGAGCGAGGCTCGAGACGCATGCACTCGACCTGGTCCCGCGGTCCACAGGGACAGGCGCTGACGAAGGCCGTTTCCTTCTTCCTTGCCCTGCAGTCGGACGCGCGAGCTGCAGCAGGAAGACTCGCTCCTGTCGTCGAGCCTGCCTCCTGCGCTCTCGTCTGCACCGCCTCCTCAAGTCCACCTCCACCCGTCAGAACCGTCCCTCCTCCTCCCCACCGTACAAGAGCACGGCCCCTCTCACACCGTCTCGGCATCGTCCCACCTCGGCCTGTCGGGCCGCCCTCGCGCGGGGACTCTCCCCTCGACCTTCCTCGCCTCGTCGTCGTCCTCGGGCCTGCGCTCCCGCCTCGGGGCGGCAGACAGCCTCCTCCTGCCCTCGACGACGCGCGGCGGAGCAGCGTCGCTTCCCGGCTCGGGGCCGACCACACCGCTCGAGCAGCCCTTCCCCTCGGCGCTGATCCCGCCCGCGCCCGCCTCGTCGTCGGCCGCGGCCGCGTCGTCGTCGCACTCTCGCCTGCGCTCCGGGTCACTCACCCTGCCGAGCTCGGGTCTCTCGTCGGTGTTCGGATCGGGCGTCTTCTCGAGCGGCGACTGGGCGCCGCACACACTCGGGACCGGCGCAGGGAACGGAGGGGGGCCGAGCACGCCCGCCGAGGCGTCGCGCCGCGCGGCCGGAGGCGACGTGCGCAGTCCGGACGAGAGCTCGTACGGCGAGGACTCTCACCTGCGCACGCTCGACTACCTCGGACTCGCCGACGAGTCGTCCGGGCCGAGCAGAGGGAGCGAGAGCCTCCTCCCGGCGTCGACGAGCGCGTTTGCGCCCGGGGCCGCGCGGGTGGCTTACGCGGCGGCTCCGATGCAGCGACTTGGGTCGGCGGGGAGTGTGCAGCCGAGTGGGACGACGGGTGCGGGTCCGGGCGGGCTGGGCGGGTTTGGGCAGACGGTGTCGCGGCTGCGCAGTCACACGCTGGCGACCTTCCCAAGGACAACTTCCCCCTCGGAATCTCTCCTGACGCGGTCGTTCCCTCCTGCTCCGGCGGCGGGTCCTTTGTCTTCCTCTGCGTCTGCCTCTTTGCCTCTCCCCCCTCCTCCGTCGTCTGCCCAGTACCCCCTTGGCTCGTCGTCCCTCGTGAGCTCGCCCGCCCCCCTCCCGCTCGGTCCGTCCGGCTCCGGTGGTGACGACCACGCCGCGGCGTCGTCGTCGTCTTCTCCCTCGTTGTCGGCAACTCCTCGCCACCGCTCGAGCAGCTCGACCGACTCTGCCCGCCTCCTGTACGCCACGGCTCCGAGCCTGGCCGAGCCCTCCTCCTCGCCCACCGACCCTCCGGCGCGCCCCTCTCCCCTCGTCAGCCTCGTCCCTCCTCCCTCCGCAGGCCCAGCCTCCGCATCCGCCTCCGCCTCCGCCGCCTCAGCCATCGACGGCGCTTCCGCCAACGGCCACGACCTCCCCGCCCGAGGCCGCGCCGCCACCATCGGCATCCTCGACGACTCGCGGAGTGAGATGTTCCCGCGCAGGCGCGCCGGCACCACGGCGGGCATCCCGCCGCGGCACCTCGGCATCGGAGCAGACGGCCCGGGAGGGCTCGGAGGAGCGGGCGCCGGCGAGGGAGGACCCGTCGCGGCCATGGCGTCGAGGATGGGGCGACTCGGCATGAGCGAGGACCCCGTGCGTTTCCCCCGCCCCCCCTCTCTCCCTCAGCGCGTGGTTCTTCGTCCCCGGAGCTGACGACCCCCCGTGCCTTGCCCGCAGAGCAACCCCTCGTCCGGCTGGGCCAGCCTCGGTCGCCCTCCGACGCCCGAGGGCGCCGTCTCGCTCACGCCGCCCGTGCAGCAGCCCACGCGCAGCCTCTGGGTCGGCAACCTCGACCCAAAGACGACGCCTGCCGACCTGCAGGAGGTGTTTGCCCCCTACGGCGCCATCGAGAGCCTGCGCCTCATCCCGGACAAGGTGCGTCTGCCTCCCTCCGCAACGCAGCTGCCGTCTGCACTACTGTCTCTGTGCTCACCAGAGTGAGTGGGGGGCTCATGCGCAGGAGTGCGGCTTCGTCAACTTCGTGTCCGTCTCGGACGCCATCCGCGCCAAGGAGGACGTGTTGAACCGCCTCGGAGGACAGCTCACCAAGACGAGCGGGCTCGTCCGCATCGGGTACGGCAAGGGTGAGTGGCACTTCGTTCTCACCATCCCTCCGTGGAGAACGGCACTGACAAGCGTCGCGTGCCGCGCAGCCGAGTCGACGCCCGCTCCGAGTGCGCCCGGCCTGGTGCACCCGCGCTCGACCATGGCCGCCGCACAGCAGCCCGGGGAAGTCAACCTTCAGATGCAGCCGACGAGGGCGCTCTGGGTCGGCTCGATCCCGCCCACGACGACGCCCAACCACCTGCTTGCCGTCTTCTCGGCGTTCGGACCGATCGAGAGCGCGAGGGTCCTCACGCACAAGTCCTGCGGCGTGCGTCCTCCCTTCCTCGTCTCGTTGGCAACACCCCAACTGGAGCTCACACGTCCCCACCTCCGCAGTTTGTCAACTTTGAGCGCCTCGACGACGCCGTCTCTGCGCGCAAGGCGCTCTCGGGGCGCGAGATCCTCGGCGCCGAGGTCGGGCCCATCCGCATCGGGTTCGCCAAAGTTCCCACCAAAATCTCGCACACCCCCTTTGCCAACCACGTCAACGGCGACGGGACGCCCGCGTCCCTCAGCGGCGTGCCCAACGGCGCCATCGGCTCGTACCCGCACGTGTTCGGTGCCGTGTCGCAGCTGAGCGGCGTGACGGGCGTGCCTGTCGAGCGCCAGCTCGCCGACGGACAGGTGCAGGACTACCGCTCCAACCTCGTCATGGGTCTTGTCTCGAACGGGCACTACGCGAGCGCGCACGCGTTCCAGCCGTCGGCGCTTCCGGGCCAGGGGCAGAGCCAAGGGCAGGGGCAAGGGCAGGGGCAGGGGCAGGTCAACGGCAAGCCGGTCGAGACGGCCAAGGCGAGCGTCAACGAGATGCAGCTGCTCATACGCGAGTTGAGCCAGGGGGACGACAACCTCGAGGAGCACGTCGCCGCTGTCGCCGGTGCGTTATCCTCGCAGTCCTCTCACCACGCCCATGCTGACCGTCGCTACCCGTCGCACGCCACGCAGAGGACCGCCCGCCGCAGACGTACTACACTTCGATCCCGCTCACCGTGCTGAGCGACCCGCGCTTCGCCCGCCGCTACACGCAGCACGACTCGCCGCGCCTGCGCGAGATCCGCAAGAGGCTCGACGCAGAGCCGCCGACGGACGAGGTCGACGCGGTGAGTCTGCTCCGCTTCTCTCCACCGCTCTCACGCTCTCACGCTCCCGAGCTTGTACTGACCTAGTCGCCTGCGCGCGTGCAGATCGCGGCGGACTTGATGGACGAGGTCGTCCCGCTCGCGTCGGACTACATCGGCAACACGCTCGTGCAAAAGGTGTGTTGTGGTGCATGCGCTCAGGATGAGCCCTCTTCTGACGCTCACGATCCGTCGCTCGCTACCACGCAGCTCTTTGAACAGTCGTCGAAGCCCGTGCGCAAAGCCATGCTCGAGCGCATCGCGCCGCACCTGGCTCCGATCGGGTACGCCCGCTCCTCGCTCCTTTCCGTACACGCAGATACGCAGTGCCTGACGCAACGCTCGCTCCCCACGCAGGACGCACAAGAACGGCACCTGGGCGGTGCAGAAGATCATCCAGTGCGCCGAGGACGACGACGAGTTTGCCCTCATCGAGCAAAGCCTCACGCCGTACACGCCGCCGCTCCTCCTCAACGACTGCGCGTCGATTTGTTCTGCTCCCTTTCTTCAAGCGCGCGTGCTGACTCTGCGCAAGTACCGCGCTCGCAGTCGGCAACTACGTCGTCCAGGGCGCTCTGCGGTTCGGCTCGCCATGGTCCGACTTTGTCTTTGACGCCATGGTCGACCGCATCTGGGAGATTGGATCGGGCCGGTTCGGCGCGCGCAGCACGCGCCAGACGCTCGACAACGCCGAGACGCCGACCTTCCAGCGCAAGCGCGTCGCGGCCGCCATCGTGCTCAACGCCATCCCGCTCGCGACGAGCTCGAACGGCGCCCTCCTCCTCACGTGGTTCCTCGAGGCGTCGGGGCTGCCCAACCGCTACTCGCTCGTCGCGCCGCGCTTTGTCGCGCACCTGTCGCACCTGTGCACGCACAAGCTCGCGTCGCAGTCGCTCATGCGCGTCATCAACCAGCGCGAGGACGACGAGGCGCAGCGCATCATGCTCGATGCGCTCCTCGACCCGGAGGTCAAGGTCCTCGAGGACGTCCTCAACGACCAGATGCACGGCGTTGCCCTCGTGCACAAGGTGACGGGCTCGGCCCACCTGAGCGACGAGCGCCGCGAGCGCCTCTTTGCCCGCGTCAAGGAGGCCATCGAGTCGCTCAGCGTCAAGGGCGTTCCAGCATACCGCAAGCTCATCGAAGAGGTCGGCGGTGAGTACACAGGCCCGCCGCCAGGCAGCACGCCCCCACCTCCGGGCGTGCACCACCCGTACGGCGGCACGCGGCACGGCCAGCGTGGCTCGCCGAACCAGGGCTACGGCGCCGGTGCCGGTGGTCCGTACGGCCACGCGCCGCCTGGCCCGCACGCCGTTTCACCGCAGTTCCAGCGCCGCGGCCCGCTCGGTCCCCCTGCTCCTCCACCGCCGCCCCACCAGCAGTACCACCAGCCCTTTGGCCCTCCCGCCATGGCCGCCTACCCCTACGGGCCACCCATGGGTTACCCACCGCCCGAGCCGCCCCAGTACGGCATGCCCGGTGGCTACGGCGGCTACCCGTCACCGTACTACAGCGGCGCGACCCTCCCACCCCCGCCGTTCCACGGCGCCCCCTACTCGCCGTCGTTTGGACCCGGGTCAGCAAGCAGCGGGCCTGCGTCGCCTGCCGTCTCGCCCCACATGGCGCACCCGGGCCTGCCTCCCTTCTCGCCCGGTTTCCCGCCTGGCCACGGACGCGGGGGCGGCGGCGGAGGAGGAGGGGGAGGAGGAGGAGGAGGCGCGGCGTCGCCGAGCTACCCCTCGATCAGCAGCCCCGACCCCTTCTCGGCCCTGAGGGTCGGCGACGGCGGCGGGTTCAACCCGGCGTTCGCGCCCCTCGTGTCGCCTCCGCCGCCGCAGCCCTACTTTGGCGGGTTTGGCGCGTTCGCAGCGCAGCAGGATGGGCCCGGCGGGCCGTTCGATGTCGGCGCTGGTCACCCCAACGGTGCGTGCTCTTCCTTCCATGCTGTCCGTCCCTCTGTGCGACTCGCTCGCTGACTCGCTGACTTGTCCCTCACGCAGGCGCCAGCTACTAGTGCCACTGTCTCCTTCTCCTCGTGAATAGCCCTCGCCTCGTCTCGCTTTCCCCCCGCAGCGCCGCATCCCCGTACTCTAACCTACTCCTGCGCATCCTGCCTCGCCGCCACGATTCTCGCATGTCGGACCCGCTTTTGACCCCACCCCCTTCTCTTCGCTTTCTCCCCTCTGTCTGTGCTTGTAGCAACTCTCGGCTCGGCAGCCGCACGCAAAAATACTCGCCCGTGTACCTCTCTCACGAGCGCGCGAAGATCTAGGCTTGCGATACAGCTGCTGGGTTGCACGAACAAAGAGATGGCACAGGGCTTGTGTACAAATCTCGACTCCGACTCTAACGGGGGCACGCTCAGCCGCGCATGAAGGCCGCGGCGACGCCCGCTGCGCCGAGGAGCGAGACGCCAGCCAGCGCGCACATGTTGCCCTGCCAGTTCTTCTCCTCCAAGCGCTCCCAGCCGCCGCCTGCGAGCGCGTCAACCGTCGTCAGTGCCCCGTGCGGAAGGCAGCTCGAGGTGAGAAGGGGACGCACGGTACCACTGCGCCTTCCAGAGGGGGACCGCACCGCCGATGCGCTCGAGCTCGAGCTTGACGACGACGCTGCCCGTCGTCGGCCGCGGGTAGTACCACCTCAGGACCTGCTTCTCGTGGTCGAGCTCGTACCTCCCCGTCGAGAGCTTGACCTTGAGCGCGAGGTCGTGCGGCGCGCCGTCGTTCTCCCCCTCCGCACCGTCAACCTCGCCCGCAGCGAGCGCGACCCCGCCAACGTCGCCCGACTCGGCGTGCTTGAACTTGCCCCCCGGGTGGTGCAGCTTTGCCGCCGCGCGGACGTGGTAGCTGACCTTTTGCGGGTGCGCCGCGTAGTGCGCGAGCGGGACGTAGATCTCGGTCGGGAGGTTGGCATCGGCGACGTCGCCTGCGTCGACGCGCACCTCGAGCTTGAACTTGGACGAGCGGATGTCAAAGTCGATCGACGTGGGCGTCCCGACCGTCTTGATCGGGAAGGGGCGCACGAAAGCCGGCAGGGCGCGCGCGCCGTCGTTGAGGTTGATCGGGTGCAGCGGGTCGTCGACGGGCGTGACGGTGCCCGAGCCTCCCTCGGATGTTGATGCCGAGGAGGAGACCGCCGACGATGAGCTCTTGGCGTGTATGCCCTTGTCCTGGTCGTCCTCGACGTTGCCGAGTCGGCGCGCCCTCCGCGCCACGGCTGTGCGCGAGCGCGCCATTTGAACGGCGTCGTCCGGACTCCACACGCTCAGGTCCTCGCCGTTCCACTTGTCGCCGTGCTCGTGCGAGTTGTCCGGGCAGTAGCACCACGTCGTAAAGTTGAGCACGTTGGTGCCGTCGCACGCGTTGAGACTCGCGTCGAGCGCGCGGACCTGCGTCGCGTAGTTGCCGTCCTGGTACGCCCTCTTCTTGTCGAGGTCGTAGGGGATGCCGATCTCGCCCATCATGGTCGGGAACTGGCCGAGCTTGTCAAAGCAGTCCTGGCGGAGGACGCCGAGCTGGCTGCGCATGCAGCGTCGGATCGCCGCCTCGCCCACCTTGACGCCGAGTACCACGGACGCGTACTTGCTGCAAGTGCGGGAGCAGGTGTCAGTGCCGAGGAAGCGCAAGGCAAGACAGGAAGGAGAAGGGAGCGGAGACGCACCCGCGCAGGATGCCAATCGCGTCGGCATTGAACCAGTTCTAGCAGTGTGAAGACATCGTCAGTAGTGCGACGAAGAGAGACTGGGGAAGCAAACGCACCCAATGCTTGGTGACGAGCGTCAGGCCGTCGTAGAAGTGCGACGAGTGCGCCGCGCGGTTGCCGACCTCTGGGCCGTCGATGCGCGGCGGGATCTGGAAGACGGGGCTGTGCACAAAGTGGATCGCCTCGGGGTGCACCTCGCGCACCATGCGGGCGTAAGCGCGCCAGTGCGGGAGCCAGTAATCGGCGCCAAAGTCGACCTCGCGCCCTTCCTCGGCGTCACCGCGGTACACGTCAAAGTAGTCGGGACGGAGGAGCGTCCTCGACTCGACGTCCCAGACGCCGTGCTGGGCCCAGACGCACGTTCCGAGCTTCCAGCCCGGGTCGCGCGTCCACCCCCACGGCGACTTGCCGTCCGGCTCGGCGTCGGGCGACAGCCACGCGACCGTGCCCTGCGGGTCGACCGTGACGCTGCCGTCGCGAGTCGGGCCGAGCGGGCCGGACTTCCAGTTCTCGACGGTGAGCTTGTCGCCCATGCCGAGGCGGAGCGCCTCGAATCCGTTCGGGGTCGGCCCGACGCGCAGGACGCTCTCCTTGCTGTGCTTGCCCAGGTCGGCCGTGCCGAGGAAGCCCGGGTTGGGCTCGTTGATCGAGTCCCACCCGATGACGCACTCGTCGAGGAGGTCGCCTGCCGCCGAGATGGTCTCGCCGAGCTTGCGGTACGCTGCGAGGTAGTGCGACTGGAGGAAGTCCTGGATGTTGACGCCGTCGATGATGCACTTGGGCGCATAGTCGCGGCCGGCGAAGAACATGGTGAAGATGGTCGAGCACGCGAGCCGCTGGTAGTTGGTGGCCCAGATCATGGGAGGGAACGAGGCAGGGTCGGGCGAGGCGGGGTCGGGCCATTCCGATTCGATGATGGCGGCACGGGTGCGAGTAAAGTTCTGCGGCTCGAGGCCGCACGCGAGGATGGTCCAGTACGGCGCGCCGGAGCCGCCAGAGAAGCGCGACCACTGCGAGGGGCGGACGGTCAGCGCCCTCTATCGCGGCGCAGAGTCCACATACGAGACGATGAATGACGCACGAGATCCTGGTGGGGGTCGATGTAGCAGCGGAAGCCGAACTGCTTGCATTTGCGAAGGAGCGCGACGACGTAATCCAGGTAGGCCTGGTCGTACTTGCCCCTGCAACGGCGCAAGCGGGTCAGCTCGAGTGGCTCGACGATAGAACTGAAAGAATACGCACGGTCCGGCGTGCTCGATGGCCTCCCAGGTGGTGACGATGCGCAGGCAGTTGAACCCCCACCTCTTGAGCCGCTCGAGGTGCTCGTCTGCCTCGTCGAGCTCGAGGATGCGTCCGACAAAGCTCACGTCCCGTTCACCCTTTGCGCCCTCCCAAAAGCCCTCGAGCTGGTGCCCTGGTTGACCCTGGGGGGTCTTGGCGGACGAGGCGACGTTGATGCCCCGCAGGAGCAAGGTGCGGCCGTCTGCGAGGCGGAAGTGGGCCGACGAGCTGTGCACCCAGTGGGGCGGCACCGGGTTGCCCGTCACGGGCGATGTAGTTGGCACGGGGCCCATGGCGAGAGGGTGTGGGACGAGGACACAAGGCAGCGACGTCGGTGGGTGTGGGCGCCACCTCGGCCTCTCGTCGCGGTCAGACCTACGACACCGAGAGCTCGCGCAGCGGGGCGGGCGCCGGTCTCTTTCTCCTCGAGTCGCTGCTCTCAACAAGTCCCCGGTTGTTGCAGGTCGACCTGTGCAGCTAGATACGTATCACCGCGCCCTCGCATCAATGCGCACCACCGACGCCGCAAACTCGCTGCTCAGCCCCGTGAGCGACCCGTCGCCCGTCGGAGGCCGGTCGTACTGTCGCACCTGTCCCACCCGCGTCCCGAGGATCAGGTACTCGGGCAGGATGTGCACGTCCGAAAACAGGTCGGTCGAGAGCGTCTTGACCATGATGGGCTGCAGGAGCGACACGTCGTCGCGCCGCGGTGCAGGGTGAAAGGCCGGGCCTGCTCGCTCGGACGGGTCGAGGGGGAGGTGCGGACCCGACTCGCTGATCGAGCGTCGGTGCAGCGACGTCTGGGACGACGTCGAGTGCCGCCGGACGTGCGGGTGAGCCTGTCAGATGGGGGGGAAGAAAGGTCAGCCTCCCTGGGGCAGAGGGAGCGCAGAGCAAGCGAGGTACGCACATGGGCCTTTGGCCTAGTCAGAGAAGCACTCGACAAGTCCCACAAGACGAGCTTGCAGTCCTCGCCGACGGAAGCGAATCGCAGCGTGCGGTCTTCGCTCCGCCATGCGTCCCACGCGACGCCTTTGACCCACGAGGCATGCCCTTGGCAGTGCGCGACGACGTGCTGCTCGAGCGGCGCGTACACTGTGCAGAGGTCGTCTTGTCCGCCGGTCTGTGGAGCACGATGCCGGTGAGCGGTGTCCTGGAGACAGAGAGGAGGGAATGAGGTGAACTCACGACGACGAAGCGCCCATCTGGACTCCAGGCGACGCAGTTCAGCGCTCCAAAGTAGCTCGAGAAGACGTCCAGCAGCCTGCGCGAGAGAAAGTCAGCCCTCGTCGATCCAAACATGCTCGCCTGTCAGACCGGGAATCGGGCGCACTTCTCCTCGACGGCGTCGATAATTCGCAAGCAACCATCGTCACCCACTGCCGCACACAGCGTCAAGTCGGGCGAGAAGGCGAACGCTGCGATGCGCAGAGGCAGGAGAGAAGGGTCAGGTCGAGCTCTTCAAGGACGGAGCAGACACAGGAAATAGCGCACCGGTAATGGCCTTCTTGCTCAGCCTCCAGTGGGCGACCGGGTTGAACTTGGCCGTGCTCTGCCCCTTTCGGTCCGCCGTCGTCGGCGGCCGACTGACAACCATGTCCTCCTGCCCCGCCGCCACCTTCCCTCCGCCTCCTTCCCCCCTCGTCGCGCCGCCCTCGCTCGAGGAAGACCACTCGCTTCCCCTCGCAAACCCACCCCCGCCGAGACCCGGCGTGTTGGCCACAGACGCCGGCGCAGGGAACGGCTGCGCGAGGAAGCCGTTCCAGTCCTCCTTGTCCTTGTCCCACAGGACGATCGAGCCGTCGGCGTGCGACGTGACGAAGAGGTTGGAGCGGGGCGAGGTGAGGCCGTTGTCGCCCGCGGGTGAGGTGGGTGAGGTCGGCGGTGCGGGCGGGAGCCAGAGGATCGAGGTGACGGGCGACGAAGTGATGCACCCGGACTTGTTGTACCGCGAGTAACGTGCCGTGAGTGGATCTGGGGAGTGCGGGGAGTCAGCGGGGGAAGGCGCGAGCGCGCGCGTAGCTGCCGAGTGACCTACCGAGCCAGATGATGTCGCCCGTCGCGAACCCGACAAGGACGTCAATCTGCGAGCCTGACGCCGTGTGCTGGTTTGCATCGACGCAGGTCGGGAAGGATGCAAAGATGACCCGAGCAAGGGCGTCCTGCGCGAGTAGAGGAACTGCTGTCAGCGCTCGGCAGGGGAAGCTTGTCAGCAGCGGAGCTCGCCCGCACCTTGCCCTTAGCAATCTCGCTCATGACGAGCGTCTTTCCGATCGTCTGGAAGCCGAAGATGGTGTCGCGCCCGACGTTGGCGTCTCCGAGGCCACGCATCTGGACCTGCGAGAGCGGCAGGCCGTCCCAGCTCCTCACGAACGACGAGCTCGAACCTTTGAGCGCGCGCGCAGGGCGGGACGTCGGAACGCCGTCGCCTGCGAGCGCGAGGCCGCCGAGCATCGAGAAGGAGCTCGTGAGGGGCTTGCGCTTCGTCGCGGGGCTCGACGGCGGGCCGCCCTGTCCGTTCGCGCTGACCCCGCCCGCGCCGCCTCCGTTCGAAGCGCCGTCCCCGTACCCTGACGCGTCGCCTCCCGACCCAGTGATGGGCGTCGCGCCTGCTCCTTCGTCCCTCCCTTTGCCGCGCCCTATGGAGAGTCCCAGCCCCGAGATGCCCGCACCCCCGCCCCCACCGCCGCCCTCCTTGCTCGGAAGCTGCACAGCGACGACGGCGAGACGTGCAGGGTGAGGCGGCGGCGCGGCGGGCTGCTCGGGAGCAGGGGTGGTAGGGCCGCCGAGGCCGACGGAGGCGGGGGGAGCGGCCACACCGCCCGAGGGACTGAAAGGCGAGGTCGACGCGTTGGATGCGCCTGGTGCAGGGACGTTGAGGTTAGATACGAGGGTGTAGACGCCTGTAGGCAGTCCTCGCGGTCAGCATCGCCCGAGAGGGCGGCGCAACGCTTGCCCGAGGCGGGGGGCCTGGGAGACCAGAGCGGGGGAGGACGTGCCTTCGGGCGCTGTGAAGAACGAGAACGGCGGCAAGTTCGAGTCCATGTGCCTCGATGTCTCGCTGAGAGGCTCGCTCGTGCTCGAGAGGAAGCTGGTGGTGGAGAGCGAACGAGCGAAGGTGGGGGCGGTCGGTCGGCACACGTGGAGCGCAGTAACGACTTGCGCGCTTCCGTGTAGTCTGAAGGCCCGAGGACAATCATCAGACCTTGTTAGAGAGGCGCTCATTCCGGCGTACGCCTTTGCGCAACACTCGCGAGGACCAGCCGCGGAGCACAAGGCGATCTCGCATCACTCGAGCAGGCAGAAGGACACTGACAATCCGAAACGTTGCATCCTCAGGCTCGTGACCGAGTCATACGTGGTCGAGCAAGGAAGCGCTCGACCGGGAGGAGTCAGCGACGAAGCAGCGGGGAGGAAGGGAATCCTGCATGCGGCCAACGACGAGAACGAGGTTAGCGCCGTCCATTGAAGTTCAGCGCTTGAGCATGTGCATGCGAGCGCTCCCTGGCACCCTCAGATTCGCCTTTGGTGCTTCATGCGCAACCCGCGCCGGCGCCCCGACCAACGCCTCGAGCAGCCGCCAGGGGAGACAGCCGCCTTGTGACGCGGCCAGGGCTCAATGCCGGGCCCTCTGGAGCACAGAGGGAAGCGCCGTGAGGTGCCCCGGTTGCCTCGAGATTAATGCTAGTGTCGTCGCCGGGCGCGAGGGAGCGAACGAAGGAGGGGGGGAGGGGGGAACGGGTGGACGCACCTGGTGGACTGCCCCCTCCGTGGTGCGCCGTTCAGCGGCGAGTTGCGTACAATCAGAAGCACCGGGCTGCGCAGACCGGTGCAGGGTGTGCCCCTGCAGCGTAGGTGCTTGTTAGAGGTCACCGACGAGAGAGCAACCCCCCAGCCCCGCTCGACCACCGCCGCGGCCGCACCCAGCGCAGCACTCCTGCGCCTATTCTCTCCTGCCCGATTCCACCACTGCACCTGCCTTGCTCTCGATGCGCGCGCGGGGGCCGGATGGAAAAAATGCGGGTTGCAGGATGGGGAGAGGGGGACGGGGACCAGTCAACGACTGGGTGGTGGGTGGGCGTCGAGGGCGGATGTACACTCTTCCAGGTAGTCGCACAAAGCACTTCAACCGGCGTCAGGTCCTACCCCTCAACCGGGAATGAGCTCAGGCGACTGTTTTGAAGAGGGCAGAGGGGAGCGAGCTCCCCTCGAAAGGCGTCCGTCTGGCGACGCTGTCTGGTCCGACTGCTGGAGCCGGCTGTGTGGTTCCCGTGCTCAGTCAAGAGCACGGGCGCCTAGCCGCAAAGAAGGAGCAGGCCGGAAATTTAAGGCGCGCGTGGTTTGTAAGGAGAAGAGGGGCGCCCGCCGCCGCGAGCGTGTTGTCGCTCGCTCGCGCTGAGCGCATACACTCTCTCGCTCGCTAGCCAGTCCACGCTTTTCGGATGCGACCGGAGACCAGACGGCACAAGCACACTCGTACAGGCGTGAGAAAGACAAGCGGCAAAACAAGCAGGGCAAACATTGGAGAAGTCGCCCGGTCCGCGACCGGACCCTCGAGCCCTCGAGGCCTCGAGCTTCAAGCTCGTCACGCCAAGGTAAACCTGAGGAAGTCGACAGGCTCGTCGCGGACGACTGCAGCGGCTTCACGTCAGCGCAATGTGCGTAAGAGAAAGCAAGGGCGCACGCACGAGGGTCCCACTCGTCGACCTTGCGCGTGTCGGTCGCCCACCGCACCTCGAGGTCGAGGCCGCGCGCGCTCATGGCCTGTGCGATGGCGCGGCCAAACGACAGGAGCCAGTCGTCGTCGAAGTCGACTGTCTGATCGGTTGAGTCGTAGTACGAGAGGGCGATGTGCTTGAGCGACGAATGGTTGAATGTGTGAGCCGCCGTCTGCGGGTCGAGCGGCGGCAGGAAGGCAAGGGTCCCGATCGGATCGCGCGTGTCCTTGACACTGTGCTCGACCCAGAGCGACAACAGCGAACCACGCAAGCTGGCCAGGTAGGCGGCCGTGTTCTCCCGCGAGACGCCGAGGCGCAGGTGCTCGAGGTGCGTCTGCGCTGCGAGCAGCTCGTGCGTGAAGCGGTAGCCGTCGCCGCGCAGAGCGAGCGCGCGCACGTTGGGTGGCTGAGTCATTCCGCCCGGGCTCCTGTACGTGTCGACTAGCTTCTGACGGCGCGGCTTGACGAGGTCGAGCGTGAGCGTCTCGAGCGAGGGAAAGTTGGTCGAGGTCAGGCTGACGGGCAGCGCCTCGCCGGCGCAGTCGACAATGTCGAGCCGCGTCAAGTGTGGGTAGGCACCGAAGAAAGTGGGCGATGCGGTGTCGAGGACCTGAAGTTGGCGCAGCGCTGCGGACCAAACTCGTCAGAACGGGGTCCGGGTGGGTCCGAAGAAAAGGGGACAACGCACGCTCGGAGCCGACGAGTGACGTCGGGTTGCGGCCTTTGACGAGTGCCATGCGTTCGAGCTTGTCAAAGTCGGCAAACATGGTGCGCGCAGCCCGGAGCGGCAGGTTCTTCTCTCCGAAGACGACGAGCGTCCTGATGCCGCGCCCGCTGCGGTCGGCGTGCTGCTTGGCCTCTTGCACCCAGCGCACGGCCGTCGCCTCGTCCTGGGTCCAGCCGTTGGCGTGCGTGTTGATAAAGACGCTGCTGACGGCCTCGTCGAGCGCGGCAGCGTACCAGCGCGAGTTGACGAGGGCGTAGCGACGCAGGGCGCGGCGGCGGCGGCGGATCTCGGCCTTTGTTGGCCCAAAGGGCGGGAGGCAGCGGTGGAGGATGTTGCACAGGATCTCGTGAGGAAGGCTGTGCGAGGCCTTGGGCGCCGGGTCCGAGGACAGCCTGGCGGGCGGCTCGTCATTGTCGTTGCCAGTAGGCAAGAGCACCATGTTGCCTGCTCAGATGGGTCCCTGTCAGTGGGTTGCTGCCACGCGAGAGCAGGACACGTACGCACACGAGAGGGGGTGCGAACCCAAGCTGAGCCTGGAGTCGAGAGACAGCAGTGACCAGGTGGGGCCGAGGAGGAGCAGGTCGAGGGACGGGAGCGCAGGGGTGGTCGAGTGAGTGCGGCGGCGGGCGGGCCTTGTGCAAGCAGCCGGACAGCCTCAAGCGGGCACTGGAGTGGGGCGGAAGCGAAGGACGGGTTCGAACAGGAGGCGCGAGCTGATGAGGATGCGCGCGCACCTTCTCACCATCTCACAAGCATGGCTGGCAGACTTGCGAGGGCCTTCTTCAACTGCCATCCATCACCCTGTGTCCCCCGATCGCCTCTCGTAACCCCGTCCCGGCGCACGCTCCGCGTTCTCGCTTCGGACGCCCACTACGAGTTTCGCTTGCTTCTGGCGGGTGTGGCTTGTCCAGCGGGTCGTACGACTTGTGGATGTGCTCCCATTTGACTGCGTCAGAGCAGCCGCCCTCGCCACAGAGCCCAGAGACGATCAGGGGCTTGTCCGCCTCCCACGAACGGTCCGCGGCGCTCCGGTGCTGTCTCCCGTTCTTCGAGGCTCGGCCTCGTTCTTCTTCCCTTGTCCTCCTCCACCGGCGCCGTCTACACGCCAGCGCCATGCAGCGTGCGCAGCGACCGCAGACGTCCTTGCCGCCGGATGCGCTCGAGACGGAGCTCTCCCTCGTGCACCGCTCGTCCGCGAGGCAGAGGGCCACCTCGCACGCAAGCATGCTTTCGCCTGTCCGCCAGCTCGAGCGCCACCTCATCTCGACGCGGTCTGCCATGGAGGAGAGCGAGGCCGAGCAGCTGGAGCGTTTCCCCAGCGCCAGCTCGGCAACCCACACCAAACCGCTCATCCCGAACCAGCGCAGCAAGCTCGAGGCTGTTTACTATGCCGACATGACGGTGACGGCTGTCAGCGGTGACCTGGTGGCCATCGCCGCGGGGGTCCGCGTCGAGCTCTGGAGCGCGAGTGGCGCGCATGTCGGCTGTACGTTCACTTTCCTCTCTTTCCCTTCTCCTGAACGGACGCTGATCTTGGGTCGCCCACTCTCAGGGTGCGAGGCAGGTGTGCACGGCTTCGGCACGACCGATGTCACGGCCATGTGCTTTTCGCAGAGCGGGCGGTGCGCAGCTGCTCTCGCCTCTTCGCAGCCCAAACAGCGGCACTCACCCTGGTGTTGCGCAGGTACCTTTGGGTCGGCACACACAGCGGCCAGCTCTTCGAGTTCGACACGACCGCCTTCACTGAGCACCCCTCGTTCATCACGGCCATCTCGATCCCCGTCGCCGCGCACCGTCGCGACGCCCATCCCGACGGCTCGCCCATCGTGCACATCTCCCGCTCCTCTGCGACTGAAATGTGCACGATCGACGCCGCTGGCACCGTCGTCATCTGGCTTCCCGACACGCAGCTCGGCAAGCTCGCCTCGCTCCACTCGCACTCCAAGGTGCTGCACATCGCGCACGGGGCCTCGTTCGTCAAGATCATCGCAGGGCAGCTATGGGCGGCTTGGACCATGTACCCTTCGGCGACGGGCGACCACAAGCGCTGCGTGGTGCGCATATTTGATGTGAGCGGGACAGTCGCCGTCCACGAGGGCGAGCGCACCTGGACCCTCGGCGGTGACGACTCGCTCGGCAAAGTGACGAGCGGCTGCAGCGTCCCGTCTCGCCCCAGCCTACTCTTCCTCGGCCACGAGTACGTCCCTGTTGCCCTTTCCTTCCCTACGAGCGAGATTCGCCGACTTCGTCGGCGACCACGCGCTGTCGCAGCTCCGGACACTTCTCGATCTGGCATCGAGACAAACACGAACTGCTCGACATCAAGAAGGTCTCGCTCGTTGCCGTCACGGCGCTGTGCGGGCCGTCCCGCTTCCTGTGGGCCGGCTTCGACAAGTGCGTCGCCTCTCGGACCTGACCGACTGGCTGGACCCATCCTGCTCGCTGACATTCAAATTGCTCTCAGCGGCATGATGGAGATCTTTGACGTCTCGTCGACGAATTGGCGCGTCGTCAAGCGGTGGAGGGGCCACCGTGGCACGATTCTCTCGCTTGGGCTCGACCCGAGCTCCCTCTGGACGGTGCGCTTGGTGCAGCCCTCGTGCGAGACTGCGATTCACCTGAACTGACGCACCTCTGGCCTGCATCAGGCTTCGAGCTTGCGTGTCTTCAGCGCTGGCGCGGACCTCACCGTCCGCTTTTGGGTGCGTCCTCCCTGAGCGGCACATGCCGCGTAGTGCGTTGTGATGCAGGACCCGGGTACTGACAGTGACCTGTCATCCACGCAGGATGGACTCTTACGCCAAGACTGGATCAGCGAGTCCCCCTCCGCCCGTTCTCCGGCTGTGCCGGCATACTTGACGACCTCCCGCGCGCAGCCGCTCGCATGTCTCGTGCCGTCGACTCGTACTGCAACTTCTCGCCGCTCAAGCTCGGTATCTTCACCTGGAACGTCGACGGCCAGAACCCCGAGCAGCTGCACGACTCGGGCCCGGTCAACAAGGAGCTGCTCGGAAGCTTCCTCACCTCGCTCGTCTCGCCGGACCTCGTCGTTTTCAACTTCCAGGAGGTGGGCTGGCTGGTCGTGCACCGACGAGGATCGGACGCAGGCCTGGGCTGACGTGCTTGAGGTTCGCAGCTCATCGACCTGTCCGACCTCACCCTCGCGGCCCGTGCGTCTTGCTCTCTGTCGCTGTGCTCTTCCCCTCGTGACTCTTTGCTGAAGCGTTCTGGTAAGCAGGTACGGTCCTCTTTGCGACCAGGACGCACGACGTCACGGGTCGGTACAGCCACTGGCTGCGCGTGCTCACCAAGGCGGTCAAGCGGTACCTTGGGCCAGATTTGGACCTCGTGCACAACGAGAAGCTCGTCGGTGTGCGCTTACTGCATTCCCTCTGACAGCTTCGAGGGAGCGCAACCTTGACGCAGCCTCTCGCTCCCAGCTCTTCACGGTCGTGTTCGCCCGCCGCTCGATCAAGTCGCGCATTCGCGACCTCGCCACCCAACGCATCAAGACAGGCTTCAACGAGGCGTACGGCAACAAGGGCTCGATCCTCCTGCGCCTCGTACTCGACGACAGCTCGTTCTGCTTCGTCAACGCCCACCTCGCCGCGGGCAAGACGCACCCAGCCGAACGCGAGCGCGACCTCATCGAGATCCTGGACGCCAACCCGGTCTTCCCGCGTCCGAGCGAGTGCACGCGCGAGGCTTACGTTGGCGGCGGCGACGGGACGCAGGTCTCGGACGCTGAGATGATCTTCTTTGCCGGTGAGCCGCGCCCTCACTACGCCTTCGATCTCACCCGATGCTGTCGCCTGATGCCGAGTCTTTCGCCGCGTAGGCGACCTCAACTTCCGCATCGACCTCCCTCGTGAGCAGGTCCTGCGCACCCTGACATCGTGCGACTCGCCCCACCTCGCCTTTGCCGAGCTCCTCCCGCATGACGAGCTCGTTCACCTGCGTCGTACCTCCCCCTCGTTCCGCCTGCGTTCGTTCTCCGAGGCGCCCATCGAGTTCCCCCCGACCTACAAGTACGACCACCGCTCAGGCAGCTACGACACGAGCGACAAGCAGCGCACCCCGAGCTGGTGTGACCGTGTGCTGTGGCGCGCAGAACGACCCAAGAGCGTCGTGTGCGAGAGCTACGGTCGCTTCGAGGCCGACATCTCGGACCACAGGGTGTGTTCGCCGGTGCTGCTGCTCTGTCCCCGTCTTGGGCCTGTCAAGCCCTCCTCGCTGACTGGCCTTCCTGCCCCGGACAGCCCGTCGCGGCGTCCTTCACGGTCCAGGTACGCAAGGCAGACCCGCTGCGCAGGGAGATGGCGTACCGCAGTGCCGTACATGACTGGGCCAAGGTGTCGGAGGGCTTGCTCGAGACAGCGAGGGGTTACTATCCGCCGGGGGTGTAGCTGCGCACCCTGCGAGGCTTATTCTGGATCATGTGTCTGATTGCCCGCGCGCGAAGTGCCACCCGGGAGACCTCCGCGCGAACGCTCTCGCTCTGCTCAGCTGAGGAGTGTGCGCGGGCCTTGCTGACGTTCGCTTGTTGTGCAGCTCCTTGCCCTTCGCTCGCAAAGTCGTGAAGACGTCAAAGATCTTCAGCGACATTGTCGTTGGCGGTCAAAGACGTCAAAGATGCGGGAGAGAGGCGCCTCAGCGTTTGCAGTTCTGTCGGTCTGTGTGCGTTGGCATTGGGCGCATCTGGCTACTGAGGACGGGCCACAGAACCAACTGAGAGGGAGGAAGGACGAAGCCACCGGCGTCGTTGCAATAGGAGAAAGAGCGGGGCAGGAGCACAGGACGAGACCGAAAGCTACGCAGGGCCACGAACAGGGCGCAGTGGCTAGTACGCGCGGCGCGACGCACGCGAACTCGAGTGGCGCATCGACGCGCGGCTGTTCGACCTGCCAAGGCTCCTCATCCCGGCGATGGCGTCGTCGAGGTCGCGCGCGCTCATCGACTCGCGGCGGGCGGGCCTGCGCGACGAGCGACGGCCGTAGTCGTCGTCGTCGTCCGAGGTCGAGTCCTCGTCGTTGGCGGCGTACGAGTTCTGACGCGAGGCACCACGGGCGCTGCGCGACGAGCGGTACCCGGCGTCGTCGAAGAGGCTGTCGCGGCGCGACTCGTAGGCGCGCGAGGCGGTCGAGCCGCGGCGACGGCGCGAGCTCGTCGGCGGGAGGTAGTCCTCCGGGTCCGACTCGGAGTCGTCGTCGTCGGCGCGGATCGACGAGTACTGGGTGAGCGGCGAGGGGAGAAAGAGTCAGGACACGAAGGTTTTGCAGGGAGAGAGAGACATGGAAAGACGCACGCGGTCCTCGCGATCGAGGTCCTCGCGGTTGCAGTCAAAGACGACGGTGAGCGGCCAGAAGCTGCATGTAGAAGCGGCACGAGTCAGCTCGCCGCGTCTAGGAAAGGGGGACAGACGGCGAAGAGTCTGCCTTACCCAGGGTGGGTCACGCTGAAGTGGATGGTGCCCTCAGCCTCGTCCTCTGAGCCGATCGGGACCCACGACGACGTCTCGCAGCCGCGAGGGGTGACCTCGGCACGACGCGACGGCGGGAGGCTGCCGACCATGACATGGACGAACGGGTCCATCGGCGTCGGGTCCTCGGTGAAGAACCTGGGAGAGGTACCGGCCGGTCAGCCGGGACGCGTACAGCACTGAGGACGTTGAAGAACGCACTGGACCGTCGAACGGTGGACCTTGCGGACGCCGGCGCGCGTGAGGAACTCCTCCGAGTGCGCCGCGAACGACATCTTGGACAGAGCGTGCTGGTAACGCGCCGTGATGCGAGCCTCAGAGGTGTCGAGGCGTTGGAGGTAACCAGCCGCCTCGAGACCGGCCAGGAACTTGGGCCTGCGGGAGATGAGTGTGAGCTTGAGTGGACAGGAGGCGCGAGCGAGGACAGGGCGGC